>VZSR01003806.1:1243552-1320542 GCA_013398615.1 Brachypodius melanocephalos | reverse complement strand
TGGCAGAATCAAGTCCCCATGTGCAGATTCACCCTCTGCAATGGTGCAGAGATTACAGCAGCCTGATTTAAATCTCTGTGAGTGTAAGAAATAGTTTTAGATAGGGCCATATAAGCAACTAGGCAAAGGTAAGCAGTAACCTCATGAAATGCTACTCACATCAAAAAGAGAGAGACAGTCTGAAAAATAATTCTTCATTTAGCTCCAAAAAAAACCATAAACCAACAACAACAACAACAAAAGAAAAAGAAAAGAAAAAAAGAAAGCCTCCGCAATGTTATTTTAAATACAAGTTTATCTACCTGACAAAGTGCCAAACCCACGTGCAAGAAGTAAGAAACTAGCATTGAAACAAAATTCCAATAAACCACCAACAATGTGCATTTAATATCCATAATTTCAGCTCAACAGATGTAGGAAGACAAGGTTCCAGATCACCTTACACAGGGAACAGTACTAATTATTCATATAATTTGTAAAAATGCTGGTAGATATTACATAGGCATGAAGGACATAACAAAATCATACTGGATTTAAACCTGTTTAAGCAAATCAGAAGTCTGGTTTTGTAAATTATATAACTGAAATTTTAGACTTGAGATCATTAAGGATGACATATAATTGCTATTTCTTTCTGAAAATAGTACGATGAATGAACCAGCTCAAGGTTTGAGTGATTTTTATCCTCACCAGGGTAGATGAAGCTTTGTTGACACATTAAGGGAAAGCTTGCAGGTACTTCATCTGTCTTTTCTGGTCTGTTAAGTCCTTGATATAAAATTCATAATGAAAAAAAAGTGGAATTAAATATTGTTTTGATTAGCTACCTATTTTCCTGAATTGATTTCTTCTCACTAACTATGTAATCAGTGATTACATAAAAGCTACCAACTTGAGAGACAATTTAGTTATTAATAGCTTATAAAAGACATTTTTAAAAAAAACCCATAAATTGCAACTATTGGCTAATTTTTTAAACGTGCTAAAGATGGTGTTTTATTTTCTAAGTTAAATTTACTTCCAGAGTAATTATAAGCTAACTAAAAGCTGTGTCCAAATATTCTTTTAGAAATGTATTGGGATGGACAAGAAAAGCATGGAAGATTTTGTCTCAGCTGGTTTTATACTGTTACCACCTATTGTCTTTAAATATCTCTGTATTTATATAATTTAACACATAATGTGTCTGGATGTCTATTTCTTCTCTTCTGATATAAAGAACAACAACAAAAATAAAAGAAATGTAAACAATTCAAGACTAAGGCAGCAAGAGGATTTAAAGATGAAGTCTCAAAATGCTATTTCCGACTCCAGCATGAAGCACATACCAACAACAATTGTGGAAATACTAACAGGAAGCCAGGAGGCAAGGATGAATCTCTCTATCTCAGAAACAATTTCTGCAGTAGCACAGAGGTGCCTGGTCAAGAGACATTCAGTTTCTTGAATTTTTTAGCTCAGCTTCTTTTCGTTCTGTCTTCTCACCTTTTGATACTGTGATTTTTTTTAACATAGTGAAACTGTGTAAAAAAATTGCAACATTCATAAAGCAATAGCAATACACAACACCTACATATATGTGCGACACATACATTAAACAAAAAGTTGCTGAAGCCTGATAGAAGGCTGCTGGTTTTAAAGCATTCATGCAAAACTTTGAGAAGCCATTAGCATTAGAGGGGTATTTGAGTTATAGAAATGACCTGACCTTCTCAGGGATTTGCCAGTATTTATTGGCACTCCAAATGGCATTTATATTGTTAACTGAAAAGCTGAACACCTGAAGCTCTCAATGGAGTAGTTATGAGGACAGCACCTAATCACAGGATACTATAAATTACTTCACCATAGCTTCACTGTTTAATTCAGGATCTCTTGATGATCACACTAAAAACTTGTTAAGCCTCTATAGTCAATTCTTAGAAACTCTTCACTTCATATACCTTGTCCAACTAATTACAAAACTAACTTGTAAGGTATTATTTAGTCCACAATCATGATTCTTTTGCAAAGCCTTAATGAGAGAATCACCAACGCAACAAACGCCAACCATTAGTCTTTAGTTTTCTCATCTCCAATTTATAGAATCTTAATATTTTAAAATCTTAATAAAATGTTTAGTTATAATTTTATTTATTTATATTTTCTAATTTAAGTGCAATTAATACACTTGATAACTTTATTTTAGACAATATGCTCAGCTTTGCAAATTAGAAATATTTATATTTACAATTCTTAATACTAAATTTATAATCTAAGCCTACAGTTTTTAAGGCCATAATGCACAAGACTGCACATCTTGGGTAGGTCCATGTTAGTGAAGCATCACTTTCAGCATGTTCATGGCATGGCATCAGCTGGCAGAGGACTGGTTCAAACTGCTACACACCAGCACATAACAGAGAGAACTCCAAAATTTTCCCCTTCCACAAATAATTTTTTAAAAGAAATTTATGTGGAAGTTTATTAGCTCAATATCTCTACTTTTAAAATTAAAACAATTCTTAATTATGTTGTTAATATGAAGTAAACTAAGCTATGTTTTACAACCTGGAAAGTGCGCCATTTGCGCATGTCAGGAATGAAAACCCTTTTTTAAATATTCACAAAAGTGATAAAGACAACTTCAATGTCTTGTCTAATTTGTCCATCATGAAGAAAGCCTAACAACATCAATTCCTCTCAAATTCTTCATCATTACACATTAAGAAGCATTTTTTTTTTCCCTAAGGAAGAAAATTTTATTTAACAATAGCTCAATTTTATTTAACTATAGCTCAAGTAAATAAAGTGACTGCATGTGCTTTGGGACTAGAATTTATGGTTTGAAAATGGCAGTCAAACAGCAAAAATATTTGAATAGTGGAAATACAATCCACATTTACAAAAAATTCATTGATTACATACATATACACACCAATTAGCTAACAGTATTTCTTTCATGTGTTTTCTTAATTACTGGAAAAAATTCTCTACCATGAGAATCAGGTACATTCTTCCACCTTATGTTTTTCTAGATTACTGTAAACTGAGAGTAAACGAAAACAATTTTACATCAGCTAAAAGTTTATCTTAATAAATTTTATTTCTCACTTTTATTTTCTGTGTTTCTCCATTTTCTCGAGGTCTCCAAACCTTATGTTTTTCTAGATTACTGTAAACTGAGCATAAACTAAAGCAATTTTACATCAGCTAAAATTCTATCTTAATAAATTTTATTTCTCACTTTTATTTTCAGTGTTTCTCCATTTTCTCGAGGTCTCCAAAAGGGAAATTCCACAGTAATGGAAGCATGCCTGTCCTTGTGTTATTTCCAGGAAGAACCAGACTTCTGAACAAGTATCTGCTCTATGTAATTTCAAATCCCATAGCTGTTTAGATTCAGAAATTTCATAGGTCTCAGTAACAGAATTCCATAAGTTAAAAAAGTAGAAGTTTAGCCAGGCACTGGCAATCAGACTCATTAAAAATCTTGGTCCAGAAATTAAATTCTTTCCAATTTAAAAACCCACCTAATAAAAATTATTTCTTTCTTGAAAGAAAAATAATACAGAATGTGCTGAGCTGCTGCTATGGTTTCAGCAATAGAAGCTATACTGTCAAAATTACTGGATAAGCCTTTAATCAATCAATTCATTTCAACCAGAAGAAAAGCAATCTTCCACCCACAGCATCTGGGGTGTGAGTTTTTTTCATTTTTTCCCAAATGCAAGCACATTAAGATGTAATACAGTACTTGCCATGCTAGAATTGGAAGAAGAAAAATTATTTATGTTTTTCCTTTATACCAGAAGATGAAAAAGAAATACAGCTGATGAGGAGGCAATAAGAATTAACAATGAATACTTAGGCACATATTTGCTACCAGCAAAGTGTTCTCATCAAGGAATATTATGGAAAATAAGGAAGAGACAAAATTCATTATCTGTGATAATGAAAAATATGTTAATAATGCTAATCTTGTGTATTAATGATAGATTAATTTTTTTTTTTCACATAATAGGGTTTTCACACAACTGAGTTAGCTCAATCCTTTTTGTTCTTTAAAAGAGGCACATCCATTCACCTAGCAATAATGTTTCATCCAGCAGTGCCAATGCTGTTCCACTTTGCTTTTTCCATATCAATTATGTGCAGTTCAAGAAAAATGTAACACCCACACAGTATTTGCCCTGCTGATTAAATAATATCCCATGTTTAACAAATTGCTCAGATTTCTAGATAAATCAAAAAGAAACCACAGGCAAGGCTGTTTACACCTGCTTTCTCTGTAGGGTTGCTAAACAAAAACACCTGCAACAAGAACAACAGATTTTATTGACCCGGTCTGACACAACAAAGCACAATGTCAGCTCTAATAGACAATTTAAAATCTAATACAAACATAAAGGAGAAGCAAAAGCAACTTAATTTAAAAACCCACAAAAATAAAGCATGTTAAAAAATTAAAGTGAGTTTTTCTCCCATCAGCTCTATCTAGCTAGGTAAAGAAGGCATCTGAAACCTCAATCATTTCCATGTGCCCTTTCAATGGGTTCCCTTCCTCATGTGCCAGCATGTCTACCCTTTTCCCCTTAGTCTTCCTTCCACTCTATATCTATAAACCTGTCTTGTTGTTTTAATAACGGTCTCCAGACTCAATTCCACGTGGGCTTTGGCTTTCCTGAGCCCACCCCTGCACACCCAGATGGCACCTCTGCAGTCATCCTGGATCACCTGACCTCATTCCCACCTCTGACATCCTTTTTCTGTACAGAGAATGCTCAAGAGCTCTTTGTTCATCTATGCAGATCTTCTGCCACGTTTTGTCTGACCTCCTGCTTACCAGGATGGACCACTGTTGAGCCCAGAGGAGCTATTCCTTGAAAACTGACCAGCTCTCCAGAGCCTTACTCTCTTCATGGTCACATTCCATTACATTTACTAAACCTGAGCAAGCCAAGTCTGCTCATCCCATGTTCAGGTTTGGGATCCTGCTATTTCTCTTTTTCCTCTGAATGTTCTGAACTCTACCATCTCTAGATTGCTGCAGCCAAGACCCTCATAATTGTGACTAGCTCTTTGGAAAGTATGAAATTTATTAGAGTATCTTCCTTCCTAAATTCCTTGGGCGTTTTTATTAGGAAGTTCTCATCGCAGGAGTGTAGATGGCTGAATTGCTTGATCTCTGTTATTCTTGCCTTGTTTTCAAGTAATTGTCATGGTGGTTGAAGTCACCCATGATGACCAGGGCCTGAGAACACACAGTTTTTTCAATTTACCTGAAGAAAGTCTCATCTGCTTCTTTTTGATGAGGCAGTCTGTAGCAGACATGTACAATAATGCTGTCTGGGCCAGTCACCCATTATCTTAACATATAAGCTCTCATGTGGCCCATCATCCATCCCCACCTGTTTTCTCACATTAATAACTACCTCACATTCCTTCCTGGTTTTGCCTTCCTAGTGGAGTTTCCATCAATTCATCACAGCACACCAATCATGGAATCAATAAAGATTTGTTTGTTTGTTTGTTTTTTCATTTAAAGCTCGTATTTAGATAAAATAAATTTAGGAAATAGTGTAAATTATGCAAGTGTTCAGACTGCATCATTAAAATGTTCTTCCAAATGTATAAGCAATTAATTATGAAATTTTAACAGAAAAAGGTGGAAGCCAATAACATCTGGATTCAGAACATTAACTAACTCTGCAGTGTGTTCTTTTTTTATTCTATATAATGCATAAAAACTGAATTAAGTGAAAGGGGAAAAATGTCATTTGAATTACTATCACTAAGATACATAACAAATGTTTCCACAATTTTGTGACCCTTGTTACTAAGGCAGTCATGAGAGTGTGAACCTAATTCAACGGTGCCAAACTGTATGACTTTGGATAATGAGAGGTGTTCTTTTCTGGAACTGCATTCCCTGGAATGTGGTGGACATAACCCACCATCACATGTTGAAGCAGAGCCTTCATGAGCCCTTCTTAAAAGGATAAACTGAGGATTAGGAAATATCTGTATACTAAATTGTGTCACCATAGTCTCCTCACTCTCCTTAACCTGACTTTCATGTCCCATAACCATGCTTAAGTGGTAACTAGAAGTGTGGTCATAACTGGTGTCTTGGTTTGATGGCTGCATCCAGCTCAAAGTGGGACTATTTGAGTAACAAAACAATAAATAGCCAAGGGCTAACTTGAGCAATGTGCCCATCTAAATACAGTGCTGGTTAATGTCCAGCTCCAGCCAAGTTTGGAAGAAATTAACATCTGTAGTCAGTATGCAAATAAGATTGTATGTCAATCATCACACTCCATAAATAGTGGGCAGCCCAGGGCCTGCTGAGCTTTCCTGCATGGCAGCGGCTGCACGCCGGGATCTCCCCTTCAGGAAAAACATCTCTCAAGGTTACTCCTTGACACTGAGAGAAGCATTTTCATGTCAGATACTCAGTAAGTGAATTGGGAGTAAGTGCACTGAAACTTTGAAATCTTAGATAAGTGGCATAGAGGACAGATTCTGAATATATAATCCTTTAAATCTATATAAACGACTAAGCCTGGGACTAAATCTGGATGCAGCTGCACCTAAACTCTTCTCTGAGAAGGAGCTGAGAACACAAGGGGGTCTTTTCTGAACCTCATAACTCAGTGGGAAGGCTACCCTAGCAGTTTTGTCTGACCCTGTCCTCTAAGCAGTAAATAACCAAGTGTACCTTATGACTATTTCACAGGAGTTACAAAAGTCACCACTAGAATCGCTTTTATGGTGTGGAAAAAGTGGAACTTACCCGGAGGATTACTGAGGTAGGTCCTTCCCAGAACTTTGTAAATCTCTACGGTCTTTTCCTGAGTCTTTTTTTCTAATAACTCTTTTATTAGAAGTTTCCCTGAATGATGATTTCCCCAACTATTCCCAAAGTCACAGAGATGGACCTGTAGGAACTCAGGATATGCTTTTTACTCTGGAAAAAGTATTAGTAGTATCTATGGTATTCTATAGATAATTACTGTTGTTTGTTCAGAGTTTTCTACATTTTCTGACGCACAGCAGCTCAACAGTTTTCTTAGCATCCTCTGGAAAATTAATGACCCACATGGTTCATGTTTTGTAAGATAATGTTCTCTCCATTTTGCTACACCTGACTGCTACATATACATGCCTGCCTGTACACATATTGTTACATACTTAGAGTTTGTATTCTTGTTAGGCACAAGACTGGCTTAAACTGAAAAGCTAAATCTAATTAGGAAAGAGAAATTAAGTATTCTTCCTCCTAAGTCCCTTGACAGGTCTGATTTAATAGTTATTCTAAAAGCATGCCTCACTAGGGATTGGGTTGCCACCACTTATCATTTCTACTAATTGCCATGTGGGTCAAACATGTATTTTGTAAAAGACTGCAATAAACACTAGCAGCTGCAACAGTCTACAGTCTACAATGGATACTGAGATAAGGGCTGAAGATAATAAAGGACCTAAGGGTATGTTGGGAAGCACACAGATCTAATAACGAGGGAATCTAGGTTTAGGTTGTAGCTCCTATCTCAAAGATTTTTTTGTTTCATCCACTGAAGGTTTAGTATAAAATTAATCAGTCCTATGAGCAGGGATTGGAAACCTCAGTTTTAAGGTCCTCATGTCAATGTTATAAAATATACACTAGAGTTGTGTTTCTTCTTTCTTGCATCCTTTATTGCTCACTGGAATTGGAATGCTGGGCAGTGGAAAACCTTCAGCAGGAGCAGCATGTGCCTCTATTTCAAAAGGCCACAGTGATGAAATTAAGTTCCTGGGAAGTAAGAAGTATAAGTTTTGGCAGCCTTAAGCAGATGAAGAAACAGAATCTGGATTTCCCATTAAAGTGGGTTTACCACCAGCAGGCAGCTAAACTTGAAATTCACCTTCTCACTCACTTCCCTCAGGCCCATTAAGATGTGGAAAGAGAAATGGAAGTATAAAAGCAAGATGACTTGGGTATTAAGAAAACTATTGTTAAAAAAAATGAAGGATTGGTAGAAGAAGAAGAAGAGAGAAACAAAACCCATGATACAAAGGCAATCACTCACCATGTCCCACAGCCAGACTGACACCCAGCTAGTGTCTGAGCAAATGATGTCCAATGACAGTACACTCCACTATGCCACATGTTATTGCTGAATGTGACATTTTATGGTGTGGAATATCTCTTTGGTTAATTCAGGTCATCTGCCTGGTTGTTTTCCCTCACAAACTCCTAGGTACACACGATTGTTCTCCAAGGGACAGAGTGAGAAAATTAGATGGCCTTGACATCCTGCACACCAAGACCTAAAACTCCCATATTACCAACACTGTTCAGCTGCAAATCTAAACAAGCCCCATCTGAGCTGCTATGGAGAAAATTAACTACATCCCAGCCAAATCCACTAGAGTAAAACCTCATACAGCTGGTAGCATGTAGGACAGAGGAAACAAAACTACCTCCACCCTTTGGAGGAAGAGAATAAGTAGCAATCCAATATCAACAGAGCATTCTGAGGTAAAAAAGATGAGTGAGTGCCAAGACAGAAAACCAGCAGGCTTGCAGGTCACTATATTTTAGATATCCTTATTGATTTTGGCTAGATTTTTCATTCTGTTAGCATTCTTGTATGCAAGAGAACTGGCACCTGACATAAATATTTGGAAATCAGGAACTGAAGTGGCAAATATTTCATCTGATTTCGTGACAGTCACTCCAAGTGGAAATTATAACACTGCAGATAGCAAATGGAATGGCTGATATTAAAAAGTGAAAATTTCTTTCAATCTGATGTGCTTCTTAAGGTGTAAGGGCAAAGTTCTCAAATGAGGGACTTCTCTACCTTCACTGAACCAAATCTCTGACTTACAAACCTTATGCCATGGCCAGGGCTGAAAGGTGGGCACTGAGGGGTAGAGACACACAGACACTGTAAGGACCTGAGAAAGGCTGGAGGTGGAGAAGTCAGATGGCAGGATGACTTATGTATCAAGAATGAATAAATTTTATAATAAAAAATAATCACACTGATTGCTGTGAAATTACTCATATCTGACAAAATATCAGTAAGTTCTTTTGTTATCAAGCTTTAAAAGTCACATTTCTACAAATTACAATTCTGACATTTTAAACAAAGGATTTCATCAGAACTTCTAGCCTGATTAGGCAAAAGCTGTCTTCTTTCCTGTAATATTGAACTGTCTTTGACCTTTTAAAGCAATTCTTGACATGCAATGGTACATCAGAATGTATTAAAAGGCAATATGGACCAGAGAGTCAGGATTCTGCTGTAATCTGTATCTTGTTAGTGAAAGATTATGAAGTAATACTTTAAAGGTTACTTTTGGGTGCATTATCTGCCTGCTTATACATCTTTCCAAAGGGAAAGTCACCATAATATACAACAGATTCTCATCTCAAAGTATAGCAATAACAATCAAAAATACATGAGAAAGGCTTAGACACTCTATGTATTACAGATCATGCATTGAAGCAGACAGAAACTGAATGACTTGCCCGAGGCTGCACAGGAAGTCTGCAATAACTGAATCAAGACTTGGCTGCAATGCTTTTTTCTACTATTTGAGTCCACTTGCAAATTCCTTGAGAGACAGAATGACTTCCTTGGGGAATCAGCCTACCTTCTGCCTATCCAGACTGCCAGAGCTGACCAGCTGCAGGAATCAGTACACCTCCTGGGAGACAAAGTGCTTGAGGGATTTGTACTTCCTCCAACTCAGTGAGAGTTGGAATTAATGTGAATTACTCTGAAATAAGGATGCAATCTGTTGGTCAATGTGTACATATAAATCTCACAAAAAGTGCACACATTTTATAAACCTAAACAAAGATTTGATGATTTTCCTCATATTACTCCCTGCCAACTTTGCCTAATGACATGAAAAACATAATAATTATATATCTGTATTGACAGAAATATATATGTCATTTATTTTAGCAGAGAAAATTAAATTTACAACTTTTATAAACTGAGAGAGAAAGCATTTCATACAGTCCTGCCATCTACCATCTGCATTATTAACCACTTGAATTCTGAATAAATTTCAGGTTAAAATATGCAAAGATAAAAAAAATTCCCTTATTTGACAATCCATACTCCAGTTAAATGCCGCTTTTTAACACAAAACAGTTTTCTAATAATTGGTATGGTAGTAGTTCTAGTGCAGTCACGAGCAAATTCTACTTTCAAAACACCTCTCAAGACATATGAAGAAAGATATAATGGCTGGATATTGGAGAATTTTGACTTTTTACTCTTAAACTCTGAATGTTGTATAATAAATCCATTCTTTATGAAACCAGGAATCTGAAAGTACAAAGATGACAGTAAGAATGACTGTATACCAGGCTGCTTTCTGCAACCAGATGGATGCAAAGAACATGCTCACCTAACAGATATTATTTCTATTGCTAGAGAAGAAGAATACGTAAAAGAGTAAAATTAGGGAGAAGTGGAATTCAGCATGAATATATGAAAATAAAAGGAAAAACTAAGCCTTTCAAGAGACAGAAAAACAGAATATAGCAGTAGGCTTGCAAACCTGTTCTGGCCTGTTTGCACATCAGCTTCCGATCAGAGGCTGAAGGAAATAATAGCACTTGAAAAAACAATCTTTAATCAATACTGAGAAATCATCAAAGGCAGTTCTACTCGTCTCACAAGAAATATAACCTTATCTGAAATAAATGAAGTCCCCTAAGGCAGTCTTCATATAGGGAAACAATCCATTTGTAACACCTCTGTCATCTCACTATGATGTGTCATAGTCATCATGGCAGAGAAAGATTCCTCTGTAAAACTACATGCTCTCTGATGCACACACGTGACCTAGAATGCTGGAAAAATGGTGAGCAGTTTTGAAGCATCTGAAGAAGCAAAGACCAAAGAGAGCAAAAGAAAAACGAACATTCAGAGTTAACAGATATCAAAGTAAAATAAATAAATAAATAAAATACCCCCCAAAAAATACCAAAATCCCCAGCAAAACAAACAAAACACGAAAAAAAAACCCCAAAGCTTTTCCATTGTAAATCAAAGTACACTGTTGTTCTAGAACAACGAGACTGTTACAACTCAAGGAAACAGTTGAGGACCACCACAGAATTACCCTGGAGAATGACAAGAAGGATTTCAGCCTCTCTGGAACTCTCGTAGTTTTGATCTGTGACTACACTCATCTGTGCAATTTCATCAAGGAAAGGAAATCAGTCATCCTGATAGCAACCATATGGCTGTGTGAAATGTGTTGCAGTGATTTTGTCACTACCCTGTAGGACCCAGTTTCTGTGATAAGCTGTTTGGTGTATGGGAGGAAGAAAAGTTGCTTTCATGTTAAGTTTCGTAGTTCCTGCCGTAAGAAGGAAGAGTAAAACTCACAGTGAAAAAACTTCCTCCATATTGCCACCAACATCTAAAATCCACCTCTAATGATGTCAAAATCTCTCTGGTCCCATTAAGTGCCTACATATTTATTATTTATTTTATGACATAATAATTTTTCTCAAGTTTGAATCATTAAATGTAATCACTCAGACAGGATTCAGGCTGCTGTTCTCAAATCCTAAGTGTGTCATGCAAATAGTTCCAATTTCATTTGTCATTTGATATTCAGTTCCCTCTAGAAACAAAAACTATGTAATATTTTACACTTTATTCATTTCACACAGTAAGTTTTATTTCCACTTTCATACAAAATCTACAGGTATCTTTCATCATGCCTCTTCCTAAAGCTGAGTAAGCCTTTTCCTTCTCTCTTTTTCTTGTTCTTCCATCTCACAGCATGTTAAATTTGTTGGTCCTTAGCATCTCTTGGTATTACATCCCCAGACTGTGTGATAAGAAAATGTTGAATCTCAGCGATGCTTTGTAATTCTGTTTTGTACATCTACTCTTGGGAATTACTGTCTTATTCTGTACAACAGACTCTACTGACTGAAAATAAAACAGGTGTACAAACATCCTTCCCTAATTGATTGCAATTATAAACTAATAATTATAAATACAAGCAAGAAAATTACAAACAAAAGCCGATATAAGAATGCTCAATTAAACAGGGTTTTTCATGGATTTATTGCTCAGTCCGCTAGTAGCAGTATCAGTATGTCAGTGCCAAACAAAAGGCAGAGCTGCACTGGAAATTGGTATAATTAACATTCCAGAAAAAAACAAAACAGCAAAACACCAGCAAAACACACAAGAAACTAAAATAGAATTGTCCCAAGCATTTCTCTCCTATATATGTGCTTTATACTATATTTGATGTAAATAAAATATTTGATCACACATCTATACAACTACACTGATCAGCAATGATGGAAAGAACTGCACAAATACCAAAACACCAAACCATCATGATAAAGAAATAGCATAACTAGTAAGCAAAAAATCACTCTGCTAAAATAAAAACGAAATAAAAAATGACTTTACATAAATAAAAATGCACATCTTGGATATGATAACATATAACACTACTGTTACTACTTGTTCTTTATGTATTCTGACTCATGTAAAAAAAAAAGGTAAATATGTTTTGAACTAGTCCAGTATTCACTCTCCTATTATTTCTAAACTGAATGTTTCCTGTATGTTCAATGCATCTATACATAGAGATGCAAAATCCAAATATCTAGCATGAAAATTTCTCTGCTGGTATCTGTTCATCGCTACCTCTAGCTCCTGACAGTTTGACATTTTATATAAAGTTATATCTGTAAACTTTTGCAGCTCTAGATAAGACTTGGACTTTTTTTCAACCTTAACATTTTGTTCCTTTTAAGTATTAATTTCCCAAATCTCTGAACATCCTTTTATTCTCTAGTAGTGACAGAACTTCTACCACTGCTGTGATTCTGATTTTACCCTGGCAGGAATGCCATGAATGGCCTCAAAATTCTATCCATGAAAAAATTAACAAACAAGTAGAATGATTTGAGTAAGTTGTGGCTTCTTCTATACTGAGACATCCAAGCATAGTAGGTTTTTTGTATTATTATTGTAATCTGCAACTAAGCTTTGTAGGAATTATTCCAAATATATTAGTGTTCTGGTTTTGATATGGAGAAAGACAAATTATTTTAATATATTGTTATTATGGTTTGTAGGAAAACAGCTCAATATTGTTAATTAAGCTATTTGTCAGATCCTCTGTTTCAGTTTCATTATATACATGGGGAATTTGGCCTTTTTTTCCAAACCATTAGGAATATAAAAACAAATCAGGTAATGTTCTGTTAGCACACTACTTACCCCCAGAGCACAGTTTTATGTATGCAGTTAGCTAAATACAGGATGCTATGAAAGGATATCTTGAAATACCTTAAAATTTTAATTTAATTCAAGTATCTTCAGAAGCGTAGCTTTTGTTCAAGCATGCCACTGGAACAGAGTGTGGTTCCAGGTATATCAAATACATAGAAAAGATCTACAAATTCAGATTATCATACATATATAGGAAAACAATACAATATTATTTGTCTTAAGAATTATAGTTATAACTGTGGTATCTTAAAAACAGAAGTATGAGGTTTGGGTGTTTTTCAAATAAAGGAGAAGGACTCTAGGAAAAAGAAAATAAATAGCAATTTGGGGTCCTCTTTCTCTGTAGACAGAAATGTATTGCAACTATTGGAAATGTTTCATCTATTTAAACCCAAGCGTAATTTAAATCACTTTTTTTCACTGCAAAGTTGTCATTCATAAGACAGAAGCCTGCAGGAAACAATAGCATACAACAAAAAGCACCATTAGAAAGGATGTAGAATATGTGCCAATATTAACAATGAGTAAGCTGCAGGCTTTTTTAAACTTAAATTATATTAAGCTTTTTAATTGTTGAAGAGCTTAGGAGTACACACAGCTCTAAGGGAAAAAAACCCCTCCAAGTAACTAAAAAATTTAAGTTTACCTCTTATATTATGTGTTAATAACATGTATTTGACCTTTTTGTCATCTGAATTATTAAAGGAGATAAAAGATTTCACCCTGAAGGCACATGGCCAGAAGTCATTAATATTATTTGATATTAGCTTCTAGAAATATTACAGGGGGTTATGCTTTTCATGCAGCATCAATTTATTTTTCTTTTTCATTGGCCATTTTTGCTAAGTGATACATTAAAAACGTCCCCAAGAATATTAGTTTTTTCATATCATAGAATGGCATTGTATAGAATCTATCTATCTATCTATCTATCTATCTACCTATCTATCATCTCTGACTTTTTTCCATGGATATCAGGCTTTTTATAGTCACAGAACACTAATACTTTTATGAAAATGTAGAGATTAGTAGTATTTGGTAAAAAAATAGTATGCTTTTATGTATACAGAAAGTATCACAATTTAAGAAAAATAGCAGAAGTCAGCAATTTCTTCTGATTAGCCAATATGGTTTCAAATACTCTTTTCCTATAAAGACAGAAATTATATCTAGATTTGTCAATAGTAAAATTTTTGTACAGCTGTTGAAATCGCATTATCATTTGCCCTTCTAGTTGGGTGCCAAAATGCCAACTACACCTCAGAGCCCCCCTGAAACTTACAACAGGCCAAGGATGGCAAAACCCATGATGTAGAATGCATTCCCAAGGGTAAATACTGCCAACCTCTGTCAATGGCATATCTTCAGTTATGCCTCATCCTTTTGCAACTTTTTGCATTCCAGCATGTTCCATATGCTGAGGAACTGAAGTGTCTCACCTTGTACTGCCAGTGCAACACTGAGGGAATGTGTCCAGTTGGTGAGGAGATCCTTAGTGGCAGCTAACAGGCTGCTTTTAGGACTTTGTGTTTGATTTATTTATGTATTTATTCACACATTCCTTTGACCTAGGCTATACAGGGAAGCACTAACAAGTACAGAAACAGATGCTTCTGCCTTCTCTCATAAGACAGAAAGTGAGCAGGAATATCAGAGTTCCCATAAATTTGCTTAACTTATTCTAGTACCACTGTTGCTACCTTAGCCTTTCCTGTACCCCATGTAATATATGAACACCAGCAGAAAAGGTTTTTAATGGCCACCATTATGAGCAAAATTAAAAATCATTGAAAGCTATTAACAAAAACCAATATAACATTTGCAATCTTCATTTAAATCTCTCTACTTAAATAGGAGACAATTTACATGGTCAGCTGCAGTCAATCAATATGAGATAATGATTGTTTCACCAATTGAAGATTTTTTTTCTTATATTGTCATAATATAACCAAAATTATATACAATACCATTCCTCCTGTATGCACTCTACTTTTGGTACATTTTTTCTAACCTGTTTGTTCAAAGTAATTTCCAGTTAATCCCAATGATTTATTTACCACCTACTGAAATATTATTCATTAATTTTTAATCTTCTTTCATCTCTTTGTTAACCCTTCTTGTTATTTATCTATTATAATCTACCTTTGTTCTAACTCACCTTCAATGATTTGAACATGGATTAGTTTTCAGTGTGTTTAATCACCTAATTTTGACACCAGTTTAACTATAATGAAATATCCATTGAAAGCAGTACTTGTGCGAGGACTGATACCCTAATTATCAATTAAGTAGCATATAACTATTTTTTTCTAACTTCTGTTCTGAAATTTAGAAACTTAAAGTCTTCAATTTGCAATTTATCACCTAATATTAAATGCTATTTGTTCAGCTGTGTTCCATAAATATTGGGACCACCACAAGCAGAGAGTGCTCATGCCTGAAAAGTTCCCCTACTTCAGCACCATCGATAAGATGAGCAACTCACCTAGGCAAGTACTCTGTCTCTCAGTTGTAAAAAGCAGATGTCACACAGGCAGCAATTTGAGGGTCAGGGACTTCTTAAGACCAAGGCAGTTTTTGTATTTAACACAAAAACAACAGTAGTCTGAGGCACCAAATAAGTCTAATTCTAGTAATTTCTCATTTAATCATACCAACATGTAATGTTCTAACAGCAGTGTTGGTCTCTCTCTGCCTGAATTTCTGATAAATCATTTTTCATGCAATGAAACATGCAATTGAAATGCATTTTACAGGCCATAAAATGCAGTGTTCACCAGAAGTGGGAAAAAAAAAATCAGTTATATTGTTGACAATGTCTTGTGGTATATTGCAATAACAATTTATCTTCTGTTCTTATTTAATTCCACCTGCAACTAACCCAAAGCTGACCAAGCAACAATACTATAAAGGCTGTATTATCACATTAAAAAGTTAGATGGTAACTTCAGTGCTACAGTTAAATTTCAGTTAGATTTCCATAGCAGCTCTGTGTGATAGAATCAGCCCACAGAATGAAGAGTATACAGTGGCTTTGGTTTGTAAACAGACTGTTCTCCTAAGACGCAGCTTCCTTAAACAAATATTTTGTCAGTATGCAAAATACAAAGGATTATATTGGTTTTAATTAATTTCTGAGGAAAAAAAATGGACAAAAGCCTGAAAAAGGCGTAAAAATAACCGAGCAACTCAAAAAATATCTCTGTTTGAAAATGAGTCCCATTGCTACTACATAAAAATTTAAACAGGGTTATATATTTTTAGACAGATTCACACATACATGCTCTCCTGTGAAGTATAGAAAATGATGTAAAAAGTGCTGGAAAACAATCTACTTCGAGTATATCAGGTGAGCCATGCAATATCTCTATAAAAAGCCTTTGAAAAGAACAGTTAAGGATATTTCATGTATTATGGAGAAGCAAGTGAATCCAGTCAAGACACTCTTCCCATATTCAGTTTATGAAATGATAATCCTGGGAACTCCAAACTTAGATAGGTTCAACTAGCACATCTATCATGACAAATGAATATATTGGATAGAATATAGAATAACAAAAATTGATTTGTAAACATAAACGTAATTTATGAAATATTCACAAGCTGTACAAAACACTACTAAAAGAATCCAAAGGCATATGCCTTTCAAATGCATGCTTTTCACTAAGATAAAACTTTAAGTTAATTTTAATAATATCATGAGGCATACATGGAGTCTGACAGATAATATTTATTCCTGTTTATTTCTCTCTATATTTATAATGTGCAATGAGTTAGTACCCAGATGTTATAGTAGGATGTACTGAAAAATGTTTTGTTTCTTAAGAAGTGCAAAGAATACTTGTGTATAAAACTGTGTGGTAATGAGAGACAACTTGCTTTTATGTCCAGAAAACTTACTCTTTAAATCAATGCACTTCTTTCTTTTTATCTTTTCTTTTTTAATCTTTTGGGGGTTTCCTTTTTTTGTTTGTTTTTTTTTGGGTTTTTTTGTTTGTTTGTTTGTTTTGTTTTGTTTGGGGTTTTTGGGGGGTTTTTTTGGTTTTTTTTTTCTTTTTCTTTTTTTTTTTTTTAATACTCAAAGCATTTTGTTCACATGCTCTCTGAACTATTTCTAGGATGAGGAGATTATAGACTGAAATAAAATAGCTCTTCATGGAGGAAAAAAATTCTTTTTGTTAGGTTTCTATGCCACTGAATTTGCAGAAAGGAGGAAGTTTTCCAGCATTAGCCTATTTAAGTTTTTAGAGGGGAGATATCTTGTTTTACATTAAAATGCAGCTGTAAAAATAAATAATGAAGTCATTTATTTGGGAAAATAATCTACACTACAAATGCATCACTTTGGCCTAAGATTTCTGTGGGCATGATAGTATTTTGGGTTTTTCTTTTTTTTCCTTTCTAAGTAAGCCTTCCCACAAATGTCAGGTATGAATGTATGAAAAGTTAGCACACTTCCAGGACTTACAATTACCACTTGAGGGTCACAGGAATGTCTAGGAAAATCCAGTCTACTGAATTGTCTCAGCCATGAATCTCTCCTCAATTACTTGTGTAGATTATATTTAGCAAGGGAAGTTCCTATCACATTTCTTAGCAACAGGAAAGAGATTCTCATTAGATTGTTGTTATCCCTTCAGCTCAGCCAGCTCACACTCACATGTTACTGAATATATGAACCAGCAGATCTCAGAAAGCCAGCCAAAAAGATGTGAGACATTGCAACAATTAGAACTAAGCCTCCATATGTAGAGTTCTCTGTTCACAGTCTCAAGGACAGGTTTGGCAAAAATGGGGGGAAAAGAACCTTAAATTGAAGAGTCTGAGCTACAGCATCCATGGTTAGGCAGGACAAGAAGTACACTGCCGAAGTTATATAAATTGAAATCTAAGCCAACTTAGATTAGACTTTAAAAGGAATGAACAATGCAATTGTTACAGAGTTTCTGTTGTTAGGCTGAAGGAAATGTTATGGGTTTTTTGCTAAAACTCTCATTATATTGTGAATAGTATTAAAATAAAAACAATATCTGAAGATGCTTTGTTGTACCTTTTACACAGAAACCGTCATCTGAGGTAGTCTCAAATTTTGTGAGTAAAGACACAAAGGAAACCATTACCAACATCTGGCAAATATATACATATACACACAAAATAGACAGTGAAGATGTAATGCGTGCTATAGATCCTATCTTGCATGACTCCTTTCCAGTCTTCTACTTTTATTATTTCAAGGGAGAAATTAAGTAGAGCCAGGAGAAATTAAATCAACTGAGGATCCTAATTTCTCCTGGGTTTGCATATAACAAGTTTGAACACAGGTAAAGAGAACAGGAAAGAAAAAATAAAGCATTCCCCTTAAAACACATATAATCTTGTGGCCTCACAAAGGCCTTAAAGAAACAGTCTTATTCTAGTATTCACACCCTCTGCTGAAGGACCTGCAAGCCAGCCTGGCCTGACATTTTGGATGTTCTCACATTCTTAGGACACTAATCGCTGAAGTACCTTAGAATTTTTACTCCTTCCTGTAAAATCCATTATGTCACCAGTAAAGACAAATAACACCATTTGGGAACTTTTCTCCACTTGAAACAGATGCCAAAGACATTGACATTTTCTGTTGGTATTTCTCACTAACAACTAATCTTGAGCCTGGCAGAGTCATCTTGATATGTAGGGTCTTAATGCTAAACTTGTTGGAAGTGACAGATGTTAACCTTATTAAATCAACTCATTCACACAGTTACAGTTCTGCTCATTTCAGCTTCATTATTAGTCTGTCTAGTTTGAATCTAGATGCATATCAACTTCCACTGAAAACTTAGGCTGACTATTTTGTAAATTAAGAAAGCAACTGATAGAGCAATTAAGTTACGACTCATAGCCACATTATCATATGTTCTTAAAAATAGAAAGGATGCAATAAATAGGAAATAACATATACTTCAATGCACTTAGGCTACTCCATTGCTTCTGTGCAAATATATAAACCAGTTTTATAGGTGATAATTTCTAATGTACTTTTTTTTTTTTCCTTGAAGAACATAACAAAGAATCAGCACCAAGGTGTCTTAAATGGTATGGTGTTTAATATTTATACTCAACCTAATAGATTGAGTATCCTTTTCTTTTGAAAACATTTGTTTACTTAATTTAATTTAGCTTTGAAATTGTTCTCAAATTTCAGCAGTGCCCTAAGTCATGAATAACAGAACAGGACAAACCAAGCAGACAGATGTTATGTCAAACTGCATTGTGCTAATTACTAAAGTCATAACTAGGTATAAAAATTACAGAGGAAAGTACAAGTCATCAAGTGATCCTGCTCTGGCCGAAAAAAAGAAAAAAAATAACAATAAAACAAATAAAATTAGTAGTTTCCCCTAACATTAATTTCCACAGGGGCAAGACAGTGTTTGCATGCGTGTGTGTGTGTTGAGTACTATCTCATGTCAAGATGAGACATCTCATGAGTAAGTTATGAGATGTTGAGCAGTGCCACAGATGTTGAGGGATCCAGAAGTCTGAAACTGCTGTGAAAAAACATCATGTTAGAAATTATTCACTCCTCCACTGTTAGTATCTCCAGCCCTACAGAACAGTCTGAATGAGAAAAATCATCTATACACTTGATCTGTATAATCCTAGGATTGATTTGAAATCAGTGATGAAGCAAAACATTATAATAAAGTATGATTAGTAGAATATAATACTAATTACAGGTGAAATAAATTGAGTTTCTCAATTGCCCATCATTACCATTAGCACTGAGATAATGTTACACTTGAATATCAAGGTGAGTAAGAGGGTGTCATAAGATCGAGGATACTGTTGAGATGCAATGGATCAGAAAGGAACAAAGGGTACCAAGATTTCATTTGGGACAGAGTGAACCAGGATTGCTTGGAAACCAAAAAAAGCTAATGGACGAGAGCCACATGAAAAGTATAAAAGTGAAAATACAGTAAGAGTAGTCTGATCATATGTTTCACCAGTCAGGTTAACTAAACAGTATTCAGGTTATTTCCAAGAATACTAATATTCTCAGGAGTTCCAGAGCTGAAAACACACCAGGACCAAATAATATGTCATATATTAATGATCTTTAATGTTATAAAGAATTAAAAAAAACCCACCTCCATCAAATTTAAAACAAGGCAAATAGTTTAAAACAGAGCAATTACTTCTGATTTGAGACAAGATTTACAGAGTATTTGGTAAACAGGTAGAAACCTCATGCTAGAAGCCTTTTCATGAAATCACTCATTACGTCCTGAATTTTTCTTTTAAAATTTATGCTTTGATTAATAAGCTTTCAGTTTTTACATATGTTATCCATGAAGAGGTTTTTCAGTGGACATCTTAGAGCCTCCACAGCTCTAAAACAATTAAAAATACTGTGTGGTTAAGGGGACAGAAAGGGGGAAACAAACCTTTTGTATTGTTCTGAAGCAAGTGCACATGGAATTTTTACATTTCTCTCCAGATACCAAAAGAAGTATCTAAATTTGAAGCAGACGGAATTCAGAAAAAAAAAATGTAAGACTGTGTAAGATTCCAACTAAATGTAAAGACTTCCAATTCAATTAGAAACCTACAGATGAAAACAATTATAATAGTGGTCCCCCTAAAGCTAATATGAACACATTTTAGTGCTTGGTTTCACATAACTTCCAAAAGGAGAAACCAGTCCTAAAAGATACAGGTTTTATGTTAAATATCAAGCTTAATTTTCATAAGTCGCTCAAAAATGCACTCCTCCAGTAACAATCTATGCTCTAATAGGTTCTGTACTGGTGGTATGTTCTAATAGACTCTGTACTGAAGCTTTAAACAAAGGGAAAAGTAAATATTTTACATCAAATGAAATTAATTAGGATCGAGTAAACATACAGGTGCTGCTTGTGTTTTCCTTCCTGTTTCATTTCCCAATATTTTCTACACCAGTAATTATCACCCAACAGTTAGTTTAGACTTCACTGCTTACTATTTAAAGTTCAGCCTGTGTGAATGCATGATCTCTAGCTCACACATGACTTCTGATTTTCATTGTCTTGTATTCTCCAGTCCCATTGGAGAAAAGCAGGTTAACTCTGGACTTACTGACAATAAAATTAATAACTTTTTTCAGATGGACCTTAAAGACTGAAGTTGAATACATTTTAAAATATCTGCATTTCTGTATTTTCTTGCTTTACTAATTAAAAAAAATATATGGACATAATGACAAAATCAAAATGGCATCACTTTTGCACTCATTAGAGCACTACTGCTAATATTTTTAATTAGGGCATAAGAAATATCATCATCATGATATCTTCATTTGTCTTTATTAGAAGATCACATGTCAGCTCACTGGTAACTACTGTTCAATCACACCACTTATTGTCAAGTGCTGTTAAACTGCAGTTTTCCTTTCTCCCATTTAGTTTTCTTTTAATGAATTTGTTTTATATCTTAGTAAATGGAAAAAAAAATACTGACTTTACTGAGGGGACCAGAATAATGAAAAAATGAAAGGAAAATAATACCAATTTTGTTGAGCACACTTTAACAATTCACAAAAGTAGGCAACCAAATTACTTGCAACCGAGATTGAAAAAAGAAACAACAAAATCCCCCCAAAATTTGAATTGAACAGTGTGTATCATGGTCTAGTTGTTTATAACGACCTTGTGTCCCATCAGAACAAAGTCAGAAATGAACTCGTAACTTTTGGTAGGGAACGAGAAAGAAAACCAGAATCATTTCAAAATGGTAGCTGGTGTTATAATACAGACAAAAGTAAAGCTTTTTAAAAAAGGAAGTATTCAGAAACTATTTCTTAGACAAGAATTATACTAATAATCTACGTATTTCAAAATGAGATTACTTCAGAAGGGTTACCTCCATTCTTCTGGGTGATTTTTTACTAAAAAATAGTTTATTTAGTTTTTTACTAAATAAATAGTTCACTAAGAGACTTTATTTCTCTCAAGATATTTTAATTTTTAAAACCTTTTATGTCAGTTATTTTATTAAGGGATTCTAAAATTCTGTTTCTAGAAATGAAGAGTGAAAATATCTTTATTTGTATAATTCTTTTTCTTACTTTTTTTTGTTCACTTTTCTGTTCACTTTCCTAAGGTGTCTCTCCTAATGAACAACTTTTGCAGACAACAGTTTCAATGTTAATTACACACACATGAACAATTCAAAGTCACTGATCTCCAAGAAATGTTAGAGAGGCCCAGTACAGCAGAAGGTTGTGCATGGACTTTCTATAACTACAATCTGAGATAAGATTTTTTTTAAAGATACCACAAAAAACCAAACCCAAACAAAAAAAATTCCACACAAATATAGAAAAAACAACGGGAAGAGAACTCTGAGAGCTAAGGGTTGGATAATAGTAAAGATTTCATGAAATATTTCAAGTTTCAACTACTTTAGGGAAGCTGAAAACAGGCTCTCCAGAATCAATTAAGGAATTTAAAAGATTTATTTTTTTACATAAATATATTTCATTTAAAAATCTGTTTGTATGTTTCTAACCACATGTGTATGTGTATCAAACTGAGAAGCTGAGTGAAAGGCCAATAATTCTTTCTAAATACTTTGAACCAAACCTACATGCTTACCTAAGAAAATGAATTGTGCTCATACATAAAAATAAATCAGATAGAACTTTTTTATAAATCATGAGTACACAGACAGTTTTATAAATGCAATGAGAAATTGAATAAATTATCTCTTTAATAAACATTAAAATTTGGGTGGCAGTTCTTTTTGGCAGTTTGGGTGGTGTATTTTCCTAAAAGTCATTAAAAGCAACAAACAAAACATTCTGAACCAATTTATTTACAATCTAATTTTCTAACTATGAGATAATTAAACTGCTAAATTCTCCTTCCTAATTTGCATGGTAGACCTCTCAGATTTTCTGTTTTCTCCACAACACTTTCATTGAACAAAATTCCATACAAGAACTCTGAAAGAATTAAAATAGTTCCAGGTAAATTTAAAAAATCAGACTGCAGTTTTCCACATGCTCTGAAGCAGTGGGATTTACCCAATTTTTTTTAATGTAAGCCATAAAATCTGATTTTTAGAGTGAGTGAAATAATGAAGAAATAATAATGAGTAAAGGAATTATTGAGTAAATGTTTATTATCTTAGCAATGATCACTTCCACACCACAGTATGGAGAAACATAAAGTAACGAAGGCAGAAAAATTCAGAAAACAAATACATTGCTTAATTATATTTAATGGACTGTATCTAATGGACTTCCCTGCCCACTCCACCTTCAGCTGGGCTGGAAAGTGCTTATGGAATCAGGCCACTAGATCACTTTGAAAGCCAGAGCTGCCTCAGAGAGCAGTAATTGGTTGCTGCTCCTGCTTGCTTCCCCACAGTTCAACAGCCTCCTTCGTGGCACAGATCAAGAGGACACATAAGTAACCTGGCAATTTTCAAATACCGTTTTAGAAAAGGGAAGAAAATAGTAGCTTTCTTGAGCAGAGTGCTTTGGTGCCTGCACAGACTGGTAATAAAGAGTAATGGATGGACTAGGCGGTGAATAAATTCAGCAGAAAAAAGTGGGCCACTGGGAAGTAGCCACGAACATCAGACAAAATTTTCCTTGACATTGTGAAGGGCTTTAACTCTGCAAATACTGCCTCAGACTTCAATTTCAAAGGACCACCAGCCAGTTGTGTTATGAGTAGGTGTGTTCCAGTGAAATGGAAAGCCATAGTAGACTTTAATCTAAAGAGTTATCTGCACAGTAAAGCCATCTGAATACTTATAGGAATTATTATACATTTTTATTTTAAAAAATCAGTGCTGAAATCATCAATGCCATTTAAAGATCACACAAATTGCAAAAAGGATAAAAGGGACAATATCAAAGATTCTCAAATCTGCCTTGTCTACCCAGCAATATAAAATATGACTTAACACAAAATCAGTGTGGTTTTCCTGTATTTACGTGACTGTGTCAAAAGTTATAAACTTTTTTTGCCCAAATGAAGACTTGGAAAGTTACTTGCTACTTACTGAAAGCTGGTGTTATGGAATGCAAACGCAACCTGTCTTAAATTTCAGATCTAGGATAGGCATGCATACTACACATAGAGATAGACCTGGATTTAGGATTCATCATTCTCTCAAAAATAGCCTTAAAGATCTTTCAAACAACCTACTCCCTAAAAAATTACTTATTCTCCCATCTAGTTTCTGTTAAGAATTACTAACAAATCATTATACCACTTATATTGCCATAGCTTTTCTCAAGTTCTATCTAAAACTCTCAGTGCATACTGATTTGAAAGAGAATTTTATATTTCTTAAGATCTTATTCACTAAGGCTTCAGATGTGCCATGCAATCCTGCCAGATATTTAATATTCAACAGAAAAATACCTCATATAAATTAAAATAATGTAATTTATTATACCTTTTGTACTAGGTAACCAAAGAAAATGCTGTATATCCACACCAGAAAAATATTAGGATTTCTAAAGAAAGGTTATGACAATCATTAGTTCTTTGGAGATAGTGTTCAGTATTAATAGTAAACATTGAGTTTCTCAATTGAAATTTAAATCTGAAGGGAACACCCAAGGACAAAAGGGGTACACAAAGAAAGGCTTGACTCCAAATCAATGTCTTCTGTAATGAAAATGATACATTCAGATAAGCAAAACACCCTAGGAATGAATCCTAGCGTATGAGAAAAATAAATTCCTGAAAATTTACTAACATCTTGAAACAGAGAAAATTTTGAACATAAAGGGATGTCACTTTATTCATGTTCTTTCTTTTTCACTCTATTTATGTCTCTAAAACTCAGAATTTTTTTTAAAAATTATTTGAGTTGCAGAAAAAATAATTACTTTTATAGTTATACCTTAATATTCTTCTGACATTAAAAATAATACGAGGTAGGCTGATAAACCACCCAAATCCATTTCTGTGGCAACCGCTACGCATTCATACTCACCAAATCGATTCTACTCTGAGCCACATGGAATCCTGGTTAAGACAGTGGAAAATTTCTTGAGGTTTGTAGCATTGCTTCTATAATTAATTACATTACAGGCATATCTTAGGGATAAACTAGGATGGCTATTTGGACTTATAAAATTGCTCTTGTTTTGAAACAGACTTCTGTGTGATCTCCACTATTGCCTTTTTTCTATTTGTCTTTATTTTTATAAAATAAGATGGTTATATTTTTCTGCTTTCCAAAAGTTCTGTGAAAATGTGTGTGCTAATGTTTACTTGGGAATCAGATACCATAACGGTGTAAATAATAACTTACCCACAGAAAAAAATAAAAACAAACAAACCCAAAACATCAAGGAACATATTAAGAAGAGGCGGGATTGTGACAACTTCATTATTGCTGCTGCACCTAAATTAAAACATTCATATGAAAACGTGGCAGTATAAAGTTTGAGGGGTGCTTGTGCACTATTGCAAACCACCTGCATATCTGTAGTGATGAATCATCTTATAAACCTTTTCATCTTAAACAGACACCAATTTATAGAAATAGACACAAAATCATTGGAAAAAAAAGGGGATTTCAGAAAATTGCTTGAAATGAAAAATACACACTTGATATTGGTCCCTCAATTTCTGAGCTGTTCTAACTTCAATGGGGTTGAAGTAATCTAATGAGCCCACAAGAAACTGGCTTTTTCACAAGTATGTGAAAAATGTCATGGGGCTTTATTCTATTTGTTTTATTTTATTTATGTAATTTATTTTATTTTGTGTTATTTGATGCATCTACCGTACAGTTGAAGTTACTTGTACTTAATAGAAAAGGAAAAGAAAAAGGAAAGAATAAAGAGGAAAAAACCTTGCCTATGTTTGAACAAAGTTTGAGGCCAACAAACCCCAGGAGGTAGCAGACAGTTTGATTTATCAAAACACATTAACTACAGTTTAAGTCAGGATGCACATGAACTTGATAAATGTTTCCTGAACACCATCCCTTGCAACTCTTGCAGACTCTAGCGGCATTGCATTTAGACAGCCTCACACAGCAACAAACTGCAGCATCCAGGCCTAGCAAAACCTGTCAGCCTGGACTTTACTCAGCTTTTTATTCTGCCACATGTGGGAGCTGTTTAAGTAAAAATAGTGCAAATACTTTCTCATGATAGGGAGACATTCAAGAAAATGCATGAATGTTTTCTTTCAAGTACTTCCAGTTTAGAGGAACAAGTAGCAGAAATAAATCCAAACATTCAAGGACCAGAACATGGCATGGGAAATATCACAGGAATAGAGCAAACATCATAGTAAACATTACAGTGAACTTGTATCTGAAAACACAGCTGCCAAAAAGATCTATTCCTGGACACATTAGTAAAACAAAGCACACATTTTTGACAGCTGTAATCCAAGGACATATTTCCATTTGCACTTCTAACTTATATAGTCAAGAAGATGAAGGACTACACTATCATTGCCAAGTGTTTTTTTGAAAGCAGCTGTTCAAAACATCTCAGAATAATCTGCTGGCTGTAGTACTACAACCCAGTGCTCCTCTAGCACTTGCTAAGACAAAAAACATAAAATCACATTACCCTCACACATTTCAAAGGTTATGTAAAAAACTATAAACATTGACTCCAAGGCTCCAAGAAAATCCTGTGTCTGGCAAAAATTCCACTACAATTACCACTGTCAATTATGCAGCTGATGTCTGTAAATGAGACAGTAGAAATAAAATTCATAGGCTACCAGGAATATGGAAAGGATTAGTTGATAGTAATTACATTTATTTTCAGTCACATGTGTAAATTACAAGCACAAATAACTAACTGATTTTTCTCCATAGCATTAAAAGGTACTTCCTTGTGTTTTAAAAAGGCCTGTCTTGATACTTCATATTGAGAGGGGTCAACTGTATGCTTCTGGCTTTAAAGCCTATTTAAAAAGTCTTAGAGAAATATGATTGATAACAGAGAAGAAAAAGTAAACTTCTTAGCGATTTTCATGTAACAATAGAATGCTGTAAAAATATGTTAAAAACAAACAAGTTCATTGTATGACTGCAACATCACTGCAGGTCAATGACACTATGTTTCATAGACATTTATACTCTATAATTCTCTTTTTCCTTACACAAAGATCATGCAATCTTTCTGGTACTTTATCTGTTTTAGATCAGGTCTTGTACAAATACATTTGTAAGAAGCACTGCTGCTCACCGTTCCCCTATCCTAGGAACACTGGCAAGTGAAGAGATAGGAAAGGCACAGACTTTGTGAACTTCATAGAAGCCGCGGAATGATTATGGTTTTTTTTTAAAGAATGTGGTTAGAAAATACAAGTACTGATGGCATTTGCAGTTAAATGGAATATGAAATCAAAATCCATGGGAACAAATTAAAATGCTATTTATCATTATAATTGGAAGAAAATTTAGCAACATAGAACAATTTTTATTGGAAGGAAGATCTGGAAACCATTTAGTGCAAGCTCAAACTCAAGGTAAATCCAATTGTGTGGTGATGCCCTTGGCCTTGTCCAGGAAGGGATGGAGGTTCCTGAGCCTTTCTGGGCAACCTGTTCCCATCAGAATTTTTTTTCTTATACCTAATCAGAGTTTAATTTCTCGAATTATCACTATGTTCTTGTCAAATAGTCTGTGTGTGTCTTTTCTCATCTACTAGCTTCACGTTAGGCTGAAGGCAAAAGTTTCCCAACTCTTCGAACCTTCTCTTCCAGCTTGAAGAAAGCAAATTCTTCCATCATCACCTCATTCATTGTGTGTTCCAGATCCCTAATAATCCTGGTGAGACTACAATGGAGATGCTCATAAGAAAATCTGGGGAAAACACCAAACAGGTAAAATTTAGAACATCCAAAGACTGATTAAAAATTAATGCCTTTCTCTGATGTGTCATTCTCAAATGTCCCTGCTCAGTTATCATTCAAATCCAAAAGCTCCCCAGTAGCAGGGGATTTTTTCCTGGGAGTTTACTGTTAGAATACTGCAAGGTCAAAAGCAGCCATAAAAATCAATTGATCTATCATGTGTAACTAAAATAGACATATTGATGGTTGGTCCAAAGCCCATATGAAGCCATCAGCAAAGAAAATTGCATTCACAACCTCTGACTTTTCCCTGGAAGCAGAGTAAAGACAAAAAAAATATTCTAGTGATGTAGAAGAAGAAAGAAAGGAGGAAGAATTTTTTGGAGGTTATTTCATTAGTGAAACCAATAGGACTCAATTTTTCTTTTTCTTCCTTTTTGATATTTTTTTGTAAAATTGCTCTTATTCCAGAATTTCCTTCACAGTACCTTGTGCATTATACTGTTTTCACTTTTTCAGTACTTTGAGGCGCAGGAGGGAAAAAAAAATATCCTACAGTTAGGGAACAAAACCAGTATTTTTTTAGTGTAAGTGTTAAAAAAATGGTTTTCCCATGGCATATATATGAATTATACAAAAGACTGCAGAAAACAAGTTTAATCAAAACCTATAAGCTACTGTGATCAACATTCAGTGTTAACTTCTCATGCTGACCTGTTTCTTTTGTTAAAGCAACAATGCATGTTTAGAATAAATAGTGCCCATAGAGTGTTTCCCAAAGAGGCATATGAGTGTTGGAAGTACACATTTGCACTTAGCAGAACCACACTCCTTGACTTTACTTGTGTAGTTTCTGAATAGAGTGGATTAGTAGATTGCCTCCTGCATGCTGCAAGATTCTAAAAAAAAAAAAAAAAAAAAAAAAAAAAAAAAAAAAGAGGTAAAGGGTATCATGTCTCCTCAACATCCAAAGCATCTGCTTTCGTTTTTCAGGGACAAGGAAAACTAAAGCAGATACTGTGCAGCTCCACATTTTTACCTCACAGTACTATTCATGATGACATTTAGGTATAATCCAGAGCATATAAAAACTCCATGTAAATGAAACAGGATGACATGCAATCTTATTTAGGTATATATAAGTTCTTTGAAGAAATTAAGCTATTTTTATTATCATTCACAGTGCCCTTGCACTGAGTAAGGAGAATCATTCAACAAGCTTTTTATTTTTCTGAAAGAAAGTGAGAAAGTTTTGAGGCTAGCTGACCTTTCTTGTGTTTTAAAACTGCTCATTGTAATACAAACAAACGTGTTTGTTTGTATCAATTGAGGTTAAAACAAATTGTTTCTCCCATGGTACCTAATTCAACTTAAATATTAAGAAAATACATAAAACTCTGTCAACCCATCAAAAATTTAATTAGTTGTACCACCAGAGGCAGGTGGTTGCAAAATTTGTAATTTGTGATGGAATCAAAGTCATTGACTTGCAAGCTCTTTCATCAGCTAAAGATACATTTAAGTGAAAGTACATTCACTGAAGCCACATTTTGTAATACTGTCTTCAAATATCTTTCTGGACAGGTAATGCAATTAAGCATTACTGAGAACTTGCTTAAAATATTGTCTCACTAGGCATGTTATCTTTAATGACCTAGAAATTTGTGTTAAATTTCGCTGGAGTAGCTCTACAGCATGAACATTATCTTACAGAGTTGACAGTTACAGAGGATTACGGTGGTGAGATCTGTCTGCACAGATGGAGATAAATTATTCATCATTTTATTTATGAATACTAGGCATTAAAACAACATAGACAGACAGACAGTCAGGTGGGTGCATAGGTACAGCTCTTTGTACTAGAAATATCTTTGTGGTTTTAGTAGTGAGGCTTCAAAAACAAATGCTCCAGTGTCTGCATTTATAGCTACTGTTAGTTAAAAGACAAAATCATACCAAGAAGACTTAAATTCATATCATTATTTCAAAAAATCAAAACAAAATATGCAGAAATCTATGTTTTCTTTTATCACAGAATAAAAGTAGAAAGTTTACTTTGAGGAGCCGTTCTGCATTTTTATTTCATACCTGAATTTCAATTTGATTTTGATTTTTCTCCCCTTATTTGGAGAAGAAACCAGTGAGACTTAAGAAACATCCATTCACATCGAATGACTCAAAACGCTGACAAAATGAACCAAAAAATTCATGATTTACATAGATTATTTTCATCAATAGCACCATATGAGGTACTTGGTTGAATATTTTTCCTGAATAAAAGAGACAGAATCTTACAAGGTAATTTGTACGTGAAAGCACAATAAAAGCCTAACAGAATTTGCTTCTTCAATCAATTTTGTGAGATTTAAAAGAAACCATTCTATATATTCTTAGCGTCAGGCACAACTTAACATATGACTAACTTCTACTTGCTTATTTTGGTTATTTTTCTCATAAATGCTTGCTATAATTATTGGAAATTATGTGCTATAACAAAGATATTCAAGTCAGTGAACTGAAGTACCTAATGTCTAAAATCACTAAACACTTGATTTTTTCAAACAACTTTGCAAAATTCTAGGTTTGATTTTTTTTTTTTTTTTTAAATCTATATTTGAAAATTTTGTGTGAGATTTCTAAACACCAATCTAACTTCCATTTTGGAAAACACTTATTTAACAGTCAAGGGGAAGTCAGTGGACAAAACTGATTTGTACTGTGACCTTTTCTGCCCAAAGGACAAGCCTCAAAGTCCATTGATTGTACATCCATTGTTAGTGGAAGTGCCCTCGTCCTACAGCAGACACCATGAAACTTCCAGGCAAAAACTACTCCCTTCCATCCCTCTTGCTTTATGTGACAAGTTTTTATATTTCATTTCCTGAGCAGAATTATGCAAGAATTCCTTCTTGGGAATGCCTCCAAGATATCACCTATCACAATGCATGGGGAGCTGTAGTAGGTGGGTTTTAATTTTCCTTTGGTTTTAAGTGGCTAGTAATAAAATAAGCATTTAATTAGGGTTTGCTGGCATTAAAGAATGCACAGTTCTACACATTTTAATAATAATCTTGCAGATAATGGGCCCTTTTTTTTCCTTTAGATTTTACTTTGTCGACATCCTATCTCCTGTTCCTCCACTATCCTTGAGACTAAAATAGTCCTTAAGAACTGGAATAGCTGTACTCATGTGCTGTTCAGCCATACAAAGTACAGCACCATAGAATACTGGGTTGGAAGGAATAATCATGGAGACCACTAATGAGCAAACAATCAGCAATGGCAGAATATTTTCATTTTCCTTTTTAAACAACAAAAATACTCTACAGTCAAGTCTATCATGGAAGGACCATAAGACAGTTTCTAAAGCCAAGTCTGGAACCTAAAATTATTAATTCAGATTGAATACTTAAAATTATTTATTCAGATTGACTACCAAGCATCACAGATTCAGGAGTGTCGTGGTTTCACTCCACGCAGCCACTCGCTCACTCCCACCAGTGCAGTCAGGGAGAGAACAGGCAGGATAAAACAGAGAGAACCCCTGGGTTGAGATAACAACACTTTAACAGGGAAAGCAAAAGCCTCACAGACAAGCAAAGCAAAACAAGGAATTAGCTCACTGCTTCCCATGGCAAGGCAGCTTACTGGGAAGGTGAATCTTTGATGTTTCCTGTTCAATCTGAATTATTACCCACAAATTAGTATATTTTATCTAAGACTAGCAGCTAACCTAATAAAAGATTTTACAAAAATGAGAACATTCACCAAAAGACACTAATGTTAGAATTTCATAAACTAGAACAGCATCAGGAATGTCTAGATGAAAATCTAGATACAGTGATTCCATTGTAACTATAAAACCCAAAAAGAACTAAAACCAAAGTAATGAAACCAGATAGTGGTAGCAGCCAAGAATGCTGTCCCTTGCAAAGTGGTAAGGAAAGTCTTTTATTCTCAGCTTGATTCAAACATATTGTCACAGATACAGAACTCTAGAAAAAAATCACAATATACTCCTTTACAGAATTCCAGTTGTGTGCTTCATTCCCTCCCATATACTCTTTTTGCTTCTTGTGTTCCAAGCAACACGTAGTTTCTGTCTAAGTTGAATAGACATGGGTCTTTCAGATATGCAGATATATTCCCTCTATTGCATATTTTGAAAACATTTCTGTTTGTGTACCTTTATATAAAGTGCTTACATGGGTTCAGCTCTTTTTCATTCACTTTAGAATACTACAGACATCAGAGGGGAAAAGTTGATCACACAGATCACATTCTACATTTCAGGTTTAGAATATACCTGCCTGAAATGAGGCTGTAGCCAGGTGGGCGTTGGTCTCTTCTCTCAGGCAACCAGAGACACAACAAGAGGACACAGTCTTAAGCTGTGCAAGGGAAGGTTAAGGGTAGACATTAGGAAAAAAAATTCTTCACAGAAAGACTGCTTGGGCATTGGAATGGGCTGCCCTGGGAGGTGGTGGAGTCACAGTCGCTGCAGGTGCTGAAGAAAAGACTGGATATGGCACTCAGTGCCATGGTCTTGTTGATGAGGTGGTGTTAGGTCACAGGCTGGACTTGCTGATTTCAAAGGTCTTTTCTAAACTAGTTAATTTTGTGATTTTGTGATTCTGTGAAATCATCTGTATGATGCTGGAGAATGCTCTGGGCCCTACCCATTGTCAGCCTTAGCCACACTAAACTCTTATTTACAGTCATCAAATTAGATGTATGCAGCTGACTATCAATACAGCTCAGAAATCACTAATCTGTTAAACCTGACAAGAAGAGCATGAAATATGGCTCTGGGTTTTTATGACACTGTAAAGCCCCTGTTTGGCCAGATGAAGCCTTTGTTTGACTAGATTATTTTCCAGTTACCAAAATTTATCATTGCTCAAAAGGAATTAAAACTGTAATTTAGATGAAATTTGGGTGTTTTTTTTTCCCAGCAGTTCAGTAAAAATCTGCCAGTAACTACGTCTGAACATAATCCAAAACAGAAACACATGCATTTCCAATTCCTTTAGCTACCTGGTCTGTTGACAGATCACACTTAAATAGGAGTAGCAGTTTGAAAGGTAGTGGAGAGTAAATACTACTACTTGATAAAACCATTGAATCAAGTCATTCTACAGCTCCAAAAAATGAGGTACCAATAAAGACAGATAAAATGATAAGGAACTTGATATACTTAAGTTTCAGACAAGCAATCTTTACTGTTCATCTTTGACACTTTCTGACATTTTCAAAGGCATAAAGATATGTTCTGCTGAAAATTCTGTAGATTCAAATAATAATAAAAAAGACTGTAATTTAGAAAAAAAAGTAGGACTAGACATTTTTTTTCTTTTCTAATATTTAGTATATGAGAATTTATATCCTATCTCCTCATACTAGTATTCACTTTAAAGCCCGAAAAAATAGTCCATGTCAAGCTGCTTTCATTTCAAGAATTCAGAGACAAAAAGATACAAGTAGCTTAAATTTTTTTCTAGAAATGATTCCATGTCTTCTATGTCAAGTATACCTTGTGTTTCAAACTAAGGGACTGTGTACTTTCTTGATAACTTAACCCAATGTAATATTTATAATATTTTTTCTCTTAATGAAAGATTTCTAAAATGTGGTAAATGTTTAATGCCAGTGCTTTCTTTATCATCAAAAACTGCCAGTGATTCCAAGAATTTAAAAGCATACAAAGTTACCAATAATCTCTGTGTATTTGACATCCTTTTGATGGCAATATGTAAACATGAGGAGTCTTGCATAAGCATCTTTACTGTCTCTACATTTTTCTCTATGATGCAGTGCAAAGCTTTGCATTTTTTACATAAATATAAAATATAATTACAAAGATATGTAATCAAGGCACAACTGCACCTAAAATCTAAATGTCAAAAGATTTTTTTTCTCTGTATTTTAGACAGTGGAAAGCACACAGGCTACGGTTTGCAGTGAACTTCACCTTGTCAACATGAACTGCACTAATTATCGCTGCTGACTTCCTCTTTGGCTTGCTTAAGCTGAGGTTCAAATGACTGATTCAGAGTCACAGAACAATAAAATTTTGAATTAGTAATGCTAGTGTTGTAATCTCATGATCTACATTCACATTTATTCTGCATTATTAAAGAGAAACAAAACCATTAAAAAATCAGAATTACTGAAGACATAAAGTTCTGTTATTAGATTCATGTTTCAGTGGTTGATTCATTTTTATCATACGCACACCAGAAACCTAAAAAGGCAGATCCATGAAATGTTATATATTTGCCTACTTAAAATTAAAAAAGGCAGAGAGCTGTGGAGATCAGCGCTCAGCTGAGGTATGCTACCTTCATAATGTGAACTACTACCCACAAAGATGTTACACAAAGGAAAAATAAGGTTTGATTGTGCCAGTTGGATATCTCTCCAGTAATTTGTATCAACCTGCAAAACCTGAAAACAGTGACCATAAAAGAATGCTGACCTTTCTGAGATTTATAGGAACTGAAATTATAATGCTTTCATATTTAAGTCCTTGGAGTCATTGTTGAAGCTTACTAGTCTAGAAAACAGGGTTCATTTGTAACTTGTTTCACGTTATAAAGTAAACAAGAAATCAACTTTATAAAACAATTGAAATGAAATTATTGCAATTGAAGTTTTATAAATGATATAATACATTTTTAAAATTACTTTATAAAACATGTAGGATTTGAATACAAAATTTATGAAGTTCCATATTTTAGCTGACCATCCTAACAAAATGTAATTTAAAAAACCCAACTAAACAAGTGAGTTGGTGAGATCTTCAAAGTTGTCAACAGTTAAAATAAAGCCAGCACAGCAAGCACTATTTTGTAGTAGTGGAGCCTAAGGCTAATTATTAGATACAATGATTAGATACTGAATGGGAATCTCTGTTGTTTGTAAAAAGTCATTTGAAAAAGTAGTGCTATGGGAATACTTTTAAGAAAATAAATGCCAGTTTGTATCAGTGAATGAGAACATTTAATTCTAAATTAAAGCTGAAATGGGATGTTTTCCAGTATCATACCTTCATGATGCAATTCTTTTAAAGGTAACTAGTTAATTAGGATAATAATACATAGGAGTATTAAAATTAAATAAATACAGATGGTACATTTGATTTACAAAAATTATCCTCAACTTCTTTGAGCAAAGAAAAGTTTAATTTCTCCCTAGTCTTACTGGAAATGCCTCTAAGATAAAATACTAGCTTTTTTGTTTTGGCTCTGAAAACAATATACAATCTCTGTATCGATCTTTTATCATAGTATTACATTAAAAATTGAAACAAGTAATTTTTAAAACTGTTCAGATTTTCAGTTTCTATAATTTCTTAAATGTTGGAATAAAAATCTCTCATATTTCTTCCTTACTGATGTATTTTAGATACTTACTGACTGTATTTCTGTTTCTTTGCCTAATTTTTTTACTGTTCAATTTGTGATTTATATTCTCCTCACCTCCACAAGCCCTCTCAAGAGTTTCAACATGATGCAGCTGTTGGGTGGGACAGATGTACTCTATTTCTACTAACATGCTGAGAATAAAAATGATTATTTGTTCATTAATGTTTCATGCCCAATTTTTCAAGATTTACTTTCTCTACACCTTTTGAAGGTTTTGGATCTTGTACAGCTCATCCAATAAATCAGGGTTAGTACCTCTTACAAACTTCACAAAAGCATTGCCCTCCAACTGGTAAAGCTATTGGCTTCATTCTTTACATGAAGCTATATTAAATTGGAGTTTTGATTTTTTTTAATAAAAGAAAATACAGAATTTGTTACTGTATTGATAAAAAAGAATAATAGTCAAGCTATATTTTCAAAGTTTATTCTTCTCTCCAACATAGGCTAGGTAAATACACATTGACCGTATCTGTGAAATACAAACCAACTCAGCTTTTCACTATGTCAAGTGCCAAAATCAGAGATGGAAATTTTTAAACTAATTTCCCAGCTGTGGGTATAAAATGCAGTACTGTATATTTTACATGAGGGTTTTTGTCAGATTAAGCATTCTGACAAACTGGGTCCCATAAAAACATAAGTTCAGGTCGTGGTAGCTTGCAGTCTGTTTGGTGTAAAGGACAGGTGCTCTTTGAAGAGCCACACCCATCTGTATTGATCTGAATGTCAGCATGAAACTGAAATGCTTTGAACATGACCAATCTCAGTGAGAACCTGCCCTTAATGAGGAAACACACAAGACTGCCCAGCACTTGTCATAGGCAAGGAACGACTGTGTTATTCTGCACTGCCACAGCTGAGTGACAGAAGTTAAAGTGGCTGTCTCTATTCAAGCCCCATGGAGAAGGTCAGTTAGGTTTGGTTGTTCAGAAATTGGTCAGAGGCTGAGGTCATGGACAGCTCATGTCAGTAATTTAATGCAGAAAATTGTAAAACATTAAACCAGAGGACACTCAGAGGTAATATACACAGTCATTAAATACAAGGTGCAGAAAATCAAGCCTGAGGTGGAACAGAAGGAAGGCAAGCCAGGTCTTTCTGCTGGGCTTCTCTGCCCTTGAGGAAGTTGACAGCTCCTCCCATTATGTACCCAACCTGATATGCTCTGTAAACAAATTGGAGACTTCATGCAGTGAGTGGCATGGTGCTGTTCTCTGGCTGCATTCCCCAAAACTGCCCTCTAACCCTCTGACAGCCTCTCAGCCACAAAAATTGACAATTTCTCACCAGATCTCTAGTGTCTCATGAAAAACTCATTGAGGATAGACTGTCTTTGCTCAACACTGAGAACAGGCAACTCCATGCTGTTGTGGATATTTCTTCCTCTGTTTGATACAGATTTGTGTTCTTGAAAAGGATCTTTGGTTTTCTGAGCATATTCTGCAAGGATCTGCTCTCAATATATTTACCCTCACTTCTTCATTCTACTTTTAAAAATTCTAAAGGGCAGCTGGTTTTGCTTTATATTGGTAGACGCTAAAGTGAATAGGAGTCCAAGAACAAAAATGTAAAAATCCATCTCAGAAATAGAAAAAGAGACATTTTTTTTCTTGATTGTCATGAAGGAACCTATAAAAAAGGGTAGTCTACAAAAATGCATCTCAAGGCAGGAAGGGAGTTCCTTCACTTCACTTGACTGGAGCCGTCTGCTGCCTGTCTTGAAAGGGACGAGTTCTCTTATGATTGATTGGGCACAGCTTTTCTACTGTTTTTTGCTAGAATTCCTGACTGAATCTGATCACAGAAACTGTTGTGGATTTCCGGGTTGGCAAAAGGTAAGATTAGCCAGTTGTAACTTGATAAAACTCACAGAAAACACGAGATCATTTCATATCTATCCTTCTTTTCTTTTTTACATCAATTGGGTCAATTTCACAATTTAAGCAATATTCTTGAGCTATCCCCCAAGATACCACAAAAAAAACATAAATAAAACCAAACACTGACAAGGGGACCAATAGGTAACCTGCTTAACACTGAGGGTGGTAGGGAAATAACAAACAAATATCTTCTACTGTAATGCTTTTTTTAAATTTCACAATATCAGCTTGCAGGCAAAAATATTTGCAGAGGTTTTGAAAAAAAATAAAAAAAAATTAAAAATTAGGTATAATTTTCTAAAGAACTAAAAAATTTGATTCCTCTATATTATCAAAGAGGAAGTTGTGAGATTATAGTTCACAAGGATTTACTGGGAACTGGAGTCTGGTAACAGTTTTTAAGTCATGTAAACAAAGACAGAACTTTGTGACTGGAACCTGAAGAAAGCCATGTGTGGAAGCTTGGAAATAATCTGCTTTCTTTTAAAAATAAGGATAATTCACAGATTACAAAACACTCTGAAGGACTGGAAAACACTAAATCAAGGGCTATGTAATATTTTTCTGAAAAAAATTGCTCTTTTTCATGTGGAGAACTTTCATGGTTTCATTTATGCAGGTGTTTATTATTACAATGAACATGTCTTGTTCCTAAATATGAATTTCATACCCATTGCCTGAATTTATCAGATTATGATAACAAAAAAAAATACTCTTCTTTTATATACTTTGAACACACAGGAAACTATTATCACTCCCGAGTAGTAGAAGTTTCTGAAGTTTGGAGCAAACAGCATCTGAAAACTCTTTTAAATATTTTCATATCGAACATGAAACTTCTCTTTTTCAGTCTTCTGAGATGCATTTTTTTAAAGAATAGATTGTTTTGTTGCAAACCAATCATGAGTGTCTAAAATTTCTTTACATGAAATTTTGACTTGAGATTCTCCCATTATAAAACCATTTAAAACGTGGATAAATCCCAAATATAAATAAAACTCATTAATTCAGCTCTCAAGTCTATGAAGATTTGCAGGGCTTTACTGCTACTTACTGTACACAGAAAAATTAACATTTTTAAGAGCTTTATCCAGCCCAATGGGATTGCAGTGGATTGATTTCAAACATAGCAGCTGAAGCAAACACACTACCCGTTTTTTATTACCATATTTCTACCTAGGGAGCAGCATTCTAATTCTAAATATTTATTATGAAAACCTGTACACAAGTTTCTAAGAAACCAAGATTTCTCCTGATAGTTGCCCTCTGCAGCTGAGTTAAACCCCTCATCTTTAAAAACTCTCCTCATAAATAGTGCCAAATTCTGGAATCCCACACCTTCAATACTAAATATAAGATTTGCTACTCCGAAGGATTTTTTCATACAAATGAAGATAGAAGAAGATCTACTAGAATGTCTTCTTGTATAGTTAGTCTGTAGATCTAGGTCCTGTACATTAAAACTGGAAATCCTAGACTATCCCCGGGATGTACATAAGACACACATCCAATCTCAATTTAAGAGATGAGGAGATGGAAAATTCAAACTCAACTTTTGAAACTTTAAAACAACAAGGCCATTGCTTCTTTCAACTGTGGAAATAGATTCTGGTTCTTTGTCTTAGCCATAGACTCCTTGGTCTGTTTAGCTAGGTATGATATCATGTTTTCTCTGCATGGGTGAATTTAGATGCTCTAAACCTTTATATGTGAAACTGCTTTCAGATGAGACAAGCATTTTTGAATCATCTTCAAATTCTTTTCTAATTACATGCCTCATTTTCAAATATCATTTTAAACCTGTGAACAGTCTGTCTCCAGTATTCCAATTTTTGGTCTAATATTGGTTCGTGTACTCCTCTTTAACATGTTTTAAAAAGGCCTGTTCATTGCAATCCTGTACTGAGAACAAGGCAAGAGGGGCTCACATGACGGGCTCGAGCATCCTCTTCATCTGCTATTGCTGCTGAGATTGTGAGGACAAGCATTTTTAATATCAGTTGATTCTTGGCACCACTTTTTAATTTTTAAGTCTATCATTAAGCTAAATCATGATGTAAACATGTAATTGATTTGTAATTAAATTCCCTGCATATGAATATTAGAATCCATAAAGCCCTTATTTGGGAGTCAGTGTGTTAACTTCATAAATGGGTTGCACATGAACAACAAATAAAGTTCTTTACTCTTCTTTCCTTTTTGTTTCTGGTCTAATTTTATAAGATCTTCTTTAAATAATCATCATGGCTCAACCAAAGCCATTGAAGCTGACAGAAGAGCTGAAAGAATTGAACTCAATTTTATGAGAAATGAGGACCACAATACCAGCAAAGCCTTGTACAAATCTTGTCTGAAGATAATAGTAACCATGACATAGCAACTCTATGAATAAGGCACTCATAAGATACAGATTTTAAAGAGAAACTCAATTTATTTTAATAATGATACACTTCTTTATTTTCCTTTAATATGCCATATAATGCACACAACTAATTTCAACATATGTAGCAGCAGTTCTACTAACCTGAGTTTCTCTAAATGCACAACAGTAATTCAGTCTCACAATTAGAAATAAGAGCATTTGATGGCATAATTAAAAAGCTGTGTCAACTTTTATGTGTAAGTGGCTCAAACTAAAGATGGCATTCGTTAGTCTTGAGTGCTTAACTTTATAGTATTCATGATATTTTTATGTACACAGAAAGATGACAAGTGACAGTCCAATAAATCTGCCTATATGCTAGAATATATCCTACTTCTGTTCTTGCATGAATTGTAAACTGCACTACTCTCCCTTCAGTCAGCTAAAAAAGACAATTATTGATTATTGTGGTGATGTAACTAAATACATACTTTAGGTACTTGAAATTATTTGAATTCATTTACATGCTACTTCCTAAATGTTTTCTTGGGGATTTGATCCTGTCTCTAATTTCAAGGCAAAGGTGCAAAAATAGGTATGTTCTAAAACAAATGTGCCTTTTTCCTTGATATAGAACAATACTGGAAATAGAGCCTTTCTTTCAATATCTTATTTACAAAAAGTCTGAATACAAAATAAAACCATATGATCAGTCTCCTCCAAATGCAGACAATCCTGTATCTCTACATGAGACTTTGCATAAATTTAAAATTAAATAATTCACTGTATTACTCAGTCTTCACATAATATTTCACTGTGTTGTCTCTAATGAAAATATTTTAGTATTGGGGTCACATTCTAAAAAAATGCATTTTTTCTAATATGAGTTCTAGTGAAGAAAACTTGCCCTTTTTTTTCCTGTCTCTTCTTGCTTCATTAAAAGTGGGATGGAAAAATTTGCCAATCTTGCCAGAATACAGAATAGTTTTTTAGTTAATATGCCCACCAGCATCCACTGTTTAAAAATGAACTGTTAGTACTTCCATTTTTGTTTAAGTGGTTTAGATATGAAATTCTTACTCTTCATTGTGATGCTGTGGCAAGCTTGGCTAAACTAGCAAAATCCTTGTTTTCTTTTTATTCACATCGAAATTTCCTTCCCCACTGATTGTCTTATCCCTTGCCCATCTGGGAGATTGGATAAACAGAAACAATATCTCAGTCACCACTACACATCATATCTAAACTTTCTGTGCTGTAACTACCGTACTGCTTTAAAACATCAGAGATACATAACACAGTCTTTTCTATGTGCAGACCTCTGCAGAAAACCCATTAAATGCAATCACTAGCCTACTGTGTGGGCATTTAAAAAGGAGTATCCATCAATAAACATGTTATTTAAATTCAATTTAACATTCTTTTAGAGTCAAAGAAATAATCGATGTATACTGTGTGCTAACTAAACAGAGGTACCAGGGGCCAAGGTATTTATTAACTGTAAGAACACTTCACTGGCAGGTTTACTCTGAGCTGCAGTAGATCACAGCACCAGTCTCAGCAGAGAAAACATGCAACAAACTAATGGGTAGTTGGCCTAAAAAACTAGCAGTGGAAATCCAGGAAGAGTTTTCTGGAGGAGTATGTCTACTTTGGTATACATTGATGGAAACAAAACAACCTGAACTACTGACAAATGATTTAGTTGTCATGCAATACGTCTTAGCACCTTTCAGTACATCTAGGAAAAATTTAAAACAGACCTATATTCATACTTGATTTTTGCATCGTGAAATTCTATTCTGCTTTTAAAATGTGATGAATAATTGATGAGATAATTTTATATGCTGGAAAGTAAGAACACATTCAACTATGCTAATTCCTACCAAGCAATTTTTCATACACTTGGTGTTTGAAAGCATATGTCAAAAAACCCAGGATGTATTAAACCCCCCTAATATATTTTAGAAAATGGCAATAGTTAATATTAAAATTCTAATATATTTGAAATATAAGGTAGAAAACTACAGTCGTTTGAAAGAGCAGTTTGGTAAATTGCCATCCTTCATCCTCACTGATCCTAATGGGAAAAGAGGCTACTACCCATACCAGGGTAAATTTACACCATGATTGATTTCCTTTCTGATTTTATTGCTAAACTAAGTTCCAGTGTCAAAACTAGAATTTGGTCTAAAGTCTAGGGAATAACTGTCTTTTTATTATCCAGACTGATCTAGTAGTCCCAATACTGATCTTTTTTAATTGTGATTTGACCAGATGAACTGAACTGTATTACAAGTTTAAGACTTCATATTTATATACAGACACGCATTAACAGCAAGATTTTCTCCATTAAACTTTTTCCTTGTCACGCAGACCTCAAAAGAAATACAGATGGGAAAGTTCCAGTTTAAATTCCAATCGGTTTGGGTTTTTGTTTGCTTGTGGGTTTGTTGTGTTGTTGTTTGTTTGTTTGTTTGTGGGGAGGGTGGGGCTGTTGGTTTGTTTTGGTTTATTTTATTTTTTTAACAATGAGTAGGTGTGTTTTTTTCAGAACAACTGTAGTTATTGCATGGTAACCTAGAATCCCTGGTGGGGCTGTATGGCAAAAGGGGAGGGAGGGGAAGAACTTAATGGAACATTCCAGAAGTCAAAATATCTATATGTTTTCTTTTACTCTTCTGGTGGACTGCATTGGATAGATACAGCATAAAACCAAGAAATTTAGCAGTTCATAAATGTCTCTAAGAAAAGTTTCTAATCTGACTACACTGGCATGAATTGTTTCATCATTAAAATGTATTTTCCTGAATCCAACGTCAAGAATTTTGTGAGTAAATGAAGCTAAGGGTATAGATATTCTAGAATAATGCAACAGACCTAGTAGAAGGATATTTTGGGAGCACACTGAAGTAGTAGTGCTATTTTAAGCAATCTGAGCTCCCTTCAATGTATTTAAACCATGCTCACATACTTAATTTTAAAAAATCTGGTGCTTTTTTATATTCTTTTAAATGTAGTATAAAATTATATCTTGGGTCACAGTGCTTGCTTAAGTGAGTTCTCTCCCTCTTATGTTCTTGTCAGTTTGTGATGTGCTATGAATGAAGCCTTTATGCCTCTTCAGCACAGTAGGCTGTAAATTAATAGGTGCAAAGAAAGCAATAGTGTTCTGTGAATTAAATGTCAATTTGGTGCCTCTGTACTTCTCACTTCATACACGACTCACATGCTGGTGTTAACAGCTAAGTGGCCTCTGTGTCCTTACAGCTAACACAAGCAAGAGATTATATGAGTACAGGTACTACTATTAGCATGAAGTATATTTATCCTCCTATCTATTTTAAGGTCAAAATTCTTGCAAAGCTTCAACATACTTTTATGCATATATGTAATGCATATTATACTAATATGTATTTTATATATATTCTTTAGACTTTAAAAATGACAAGAGATAAGTGATTCATTTCAGAAATGCTTTCTTCAAATACAAGCCTAAGAACTCTTGCAAGATTTCTGTGAGAGATATTATCATAAACTAAACATATTTATTGAGATTTGTCTTTGCAGCAGGACTCTATACATTTTTTTAAAATCAGATTAACATCAAGATAACATACATCTATATATATATATGCATATACACATAACATATAATAGGAAGGAATATTATGGTCTTTTTTCCCTCCAACAATTTCTTTCTTCCAGTGCAATGCCAGCAACTCAGAGATCACATAAAAATTTGGATGCTGCATTTAATCTTTTTTTGAAACCTCTACTTGAACTTTTTTTCTTCTCTTCATTATGGCCATTCCAACAATTATAATCTGCAGGTTTGTCACTGCAAATAACAGCTCATTTCCTTACACAATATATACTACATTATCTAATATGCACTTAAAAATAATTAAAAAACAACACAACAACTAGACATGTTGCTCTGTATCAAAACAAACAAACAAACAAACAAAAAGGCCACTAGGATGCTGAAAGCAAAACGATGACAATGCCCAGGATGGTGGAAATAAGTGTAACCCCATCTTAAGATATCAATTTCCCTGCAGCTTTGCTTTCTTAACCATAGTCAGGCTTCGTCTTCTCTCCTACATAAATTTTAGAGAGGGTGAACTGTTCACTGTGTATCTCATCCACAGTATTTTTTTTTACATTTCCACAGACTCTAAAGATACTGAGCAGTGTTCATTGTATTTCCCCAAGCCTGCTAACAATTTACTTACAACTGTGAATAATTCATTTTTTCAAGTAGGCATTTGAATGCCTGAAGAAAATCCATTTTGGAACATGATGATTTTGATAAATATAGCCAAGTACAAGATATATCACTGATGATATCAGCTTATTAATCCTTATTATCGAAAACAGTAAGAGTAAAGAAGCTGTTTATCTGCTTATGTTTGGGTTTAGCAACTGCTTTTAAAAAAATAAGAACTGGCTATAGACACTGAATTAAAACTTGCTATTTCCCACTCAGGGAATTTTAAAAGACTCTGGGGAGCAATACTTTTAGAACTAGAGTACACCAGTTGCCTGTATGACATGTTTAGTATACACAGCTGATGTCCTATGCAAAACACTCTGCCAATTTTCTCTATAAATTCCCTAATATGTGAGTGGGGATAATCCTTTCTGAGATTGTGCTTAACAGCTCTGAGACCAGCGAGACATTCTCTCCAAGATCACACAACTCCACAGGAACTCAAGTTCAGCACTTTTTTTGCAAACTTTGATATACCATTTTGATTATGAGTAAAGCACATTGTTGACTTAAAAAAAATGCTTGGAGGAATATGTTTTTCAACTCTTTATCTACCAGAAACCAGGATCAACTATGACTTTTCCTTTCTTTTTTGGGATAGCTTTTAACAGATTTTAAGCTTAAATCATTTAACATAGCAGGAAATGCTGAGGCAGGATGCAGAAATAGGACACATTTGTGGGAGCAAAGGGAGCAGCGGGAGCACAGGTATTGCCAAAAAATACATCCAGGAGAAACTTGGAGAAACTAGCATCAGTACCAAAGGCAGCAACTGACAGGACTCAGAAGATGGGGAAAAGATGTATTCCACTGAGCCTTTTGAAGGGACATGGTGTTTGCCATATTACCTATTTTGGGGATTTTTCTGTCATTTAATCAGTTTTCAATGTGTAAATCCATTCTGATGATGTCTGCTATAGCAAGAGTTTGAAAGAATTATGTATGGAAGAAATCTGTTAGTAAAAATGTATTTAATTAACAGAAATTTCACTCTAATAAGTAAATAAACATAATATGAATTTAAAAGTCTGCAATGTTCTGTCAGGATCACTATATTTTTCAGTCTTAAAAAGCTGTTCATACAGGCACACAATCTATGTTAGCCACTCATCTTAAAATTTCTTTGTCCTTCCAATGTACCTTAGGGGTTTGGAATGGAATAGTGCTCTATAGTAAATCCATTTTAAACATTTCCATGTTGCTACTTATATTTAATAGGTTGAGTTCAAGCACTAGATAACATTATTGCTAATTTTCACATGCCATAGATTATGTAATATTTACATGGTAAAGGAAAATTTTGCAACATGAAAGTCAATAGAAAGATTTTGAGGGTAACTACACAACTTTTTTTACTAAACAACTAGTTCATACTAGGTCAGGTGGACAGGTTGTCCAGTAGATAAGCCTATACTTATTGGTTTCCTAACCAAAACAGCTAAGAGGGGAAATCCAGTTAAAAGCTAGAGAAAGGTAAGAGCTTTCAAAAACTAGTAGGCAGTAAGAAAACCCTTTACCAGTAATTCCAAGACAAGCATATAACTTTGCAGAATTTCCCTGGTGAAAGAAAAAATGGAGTAATAGTCATGATGTCTCAAAAGAGACTAAAAGAAGTAAGCAATTACACATACATTAATAAAAATTTAATGGTTTCCTCAAATGAACAAGCTGGACTTTAACTGCCTTCCTGTTGTTGCATGACCATGGCATACCTTTTCTCACCTGATGGAGAGGGAAACAAAAAATAGTGCCTTATATTGGCACAGGTATGTCCCAAGCCTTTTTCTGGTGTAGAACTATTTTATTGAAGGTGATCCACAAGTGATACATCTTCAAACAGCAAACCAATAGATGGTGCTCTTTAGCTTTCTAATTATGCAATTCTGAGCTAAACACCCTGCTCAGATGTCTGGACTTGCTGCCATACACATCTATCAGAAAAGTGATCTAGACCACTCCATTACCTCATGCATCACTTTCCTATAGGCCTCTCACAAACAGGGTGGTAATTAAGATAACAACATATCTATAAGCAGAACAGAAAGCATGCAAATTGAAATCCCACTATTTTGAAATATATCTGAGTATTTGGACGGGTGTATTTAGCTAAGAAACACAAAATAGTATCCAGCTGTGCTAGGACTTATTCATTAACACAGAAACAAGAAGTGAGTTTCAGATGACTCTGGGTACTTATGTCAAATTGTATGCCAAGATTATAGCAATTCATTAGTGGTGCTTCCAAATCACCCTCACATCCACATACATTTTTATGGCCTTTCACTATGATATGGAAATGATTTATAAGGAAGTCTGAATAACCTTAAGGTAATTTTAAATAGTATTAGGAAATTAATTTAGACTAAAAAGAATGAAGTGTAGTTCATTCTTCTGCATTGGCAAATACTGACAAAAAATGTGAAGGATATTAGTTTTGGGTTTAAATTAGAGCACAGTAAAACAAAATCAGTACTGTAAGGTCAAAGAGAAAAAAAATTGAACAAAATTTGTTCAAAATTAGGATTCCACATAAAAAAAATAATTGCAGAATTAGTCTTAGGATCAGAATCACCTTTCATGCACAGTATAACAGTCTAAGATAATTTGATGATCTTGTAAATATTATGGCCAAGCCACACTTACATGAAAAAGCCTGAGTTGGACCTATCTATGCCCATGTGAATTATCCAGCTTTGCCTAACCTACAAATAATAATAAAAAAACCCTCCAAACTTCCGTCTCAAGGAGGAGTCTTGGGAAAGACTAAGAGATTTTCAATAAGATGCTTTCTCTAAGAAATAGATTTCTGTTTCAAAACTGTGTTCAGCTAAACTCTCGATTTCTAAGATACTTTAGATACTTCTTAATACTATTGTTAGATCCAGCCTTGATTTAAGTACCATATGACATATGCAGAGTTATAAAGGGAAATGTTTGGAAGTATTTTAAAAATTATAGTCAATGTTCAGAATTTTTTTTGATGTTTTAATAATTAAAAACACATGAGTCCTTCAGACCCAAAAGATCAACCATTTGGTGGACTTGGAGATGGTCTCCACACAGAGCAGTGGCAGTCTTTCTATTATGCTCCTAAAAGTACTGTTTGTGGCATTGCAAGCAATAGCTTACCAGCTCAAAATAAACTTATTTTACACCTAAAACTCCTTATGTAACAGCAAACTAAGCAAATTATTCAAATTCAAAAAGATTTTTTTCACCTACAGTCTAACTGAGATTTCTACTTCTTTTACAGATTAAAAAGCTTTTTCTATGTCCTTCATGTTCATTTTGCACTGATGTTCCTCTTTTTAAGCCTGTTGACACTTCTACTGATTCAAAGAAGAATTAAAAATGTGATCACCTATATTCATTCAAGATCCACAGCTATATAACTACTCTCTAATTAAGAAAGAACAAAAAAACTCAAAACAAACCAAAAAATCCCCAAACAAATGAACCTTGAAAAGCTTTTAGACCTTCTAACCATATCATGTCCATAAAATAAATAGTACCTCAACTCTTGTATAAACTAATTCTGTTAGGATGGGCCATATGAGTGATTTTAAAAATAAGAAAAGGTAAATAAATCTCTTCTTCCTTATCAATGCACTGGAAAACAAACCGACGATCAGCTATATAAAACAGAAATTAACTGAACATCTTATAGAAGGTTTAGAAACATGGCATATAAATAATATAAAAATGTTACTATTATATAGGAGTAAGATTTATAATCTATATAATTACTATAACACAAAATCTCTTATATACATATTTTATAGATGTATCAGATTACCTTCCTTCAGCATTTAGATTCCACTTCTTCTTGCATTTCCACTGCTTTACTTAAAAAGACACATCCATCCTGTTTTACTGTTTTTTGCAATCATGGAGGAACTGCTTTAACCTTGCTGATATGTTTTGAGAGGGTATTCCAGACATATTGCATCATACAGTAAAAACACTAAAGAATAATCAGTCTGAAATTACTTTCTTAATTCTTTCTCTCTTTCTAGCTTTTAGAGTGCTCATAGATGTGTCTTTTTTCATTTATTCTACAGCAGGTATTCCTTTAAAGGAAAAAAAAAATTCCTAATTACCAGACCGTGCTAATGGAATATGTGACTCCCAATACAAAATTAATGTCTAAAGCAGTTGATATGATGCCAGATACAATAAAAGGGAGCAATTAAAAAAAAGTCACATTTTTAGATGATAACACCCCTAGACCATTAGTTTTAAGTATGGAACAACTTCCCATTTAAACACACAGCTGATTTTAGCATATTACAGAATGCACTACATTTAGCATGGCTCTAATGTCGCTATGGTAACTGTTCTGGCTTAAATATAGCTGAATGTGTAGCTTCATTCCAAATTTTCCAATAATCCTTTAAACACTTCTTATGAAACTCCCCACAGCTTCTCCAGAATTTCATCAGTGATCCTGTACTAACCTGACATTGGTATCACTGATACCAGTATTGTTCATAGTATCTTCATCCATGACACGGAGAAAGGGATAAAGGGCATCCTCAGCAAGTTTGCTGATGGCACCAAAATGTGTGGTGACATTGACACACCTGAGAAATAGGATGTCATCCAGCAGTACCACGACAAGCTTTAAAAGTGGGCCCATGGAAAACTCATGAGGGTCAAAAATGCCAAGTGTAAGGTGCTGCACCTGGGTCAGGACAATCCCTTCTAACAATCCGGGCTGAGGATGAACAGGCTGAGTGCAGCCCTGCCAAGAAGGACTTGGGGGTGTTGGTGGGTGGAGAGGCTGGACATGAACTCACATTGTGTGGCCCCAAAGGCTATCTGTCCTGGGCTGCATCAAAAGCAGAATGACCAGCAGGGCAAAGGAGGGGATTCTGCCCCTCTGCTCTGCTCTGCTCTGGTGAGACACCACCTGGAGTGCTACATTCAGCTCTGTGTCTCATCACAGGAAAGACATGGACCTGTTCAACCGAGTATAGACAGGGCCACAAAAATGATAAGGCTTGACAACTTCTCATATGAGAAAAGGCTGAGAGAGTTGTGACCGCTTGGCCTGGAAAGAAAAGGCTGATTTCAGCTTTTCTGTACTTAAAAGACATTTATAAGAAAGAGAGGAACAGATTTTTTACCAGAACTTGATTTGATAGGACAAGGAGTAATGATTTTAAACAGGATAGATTTAGAGTACGTGTAAAGAAGACAATTTTGACAGTGAGGGAGGAGAAACACTGGAAAACGTTGCCCTGAGAGGTAGTGGATGTCCATCCCCAGAAATATTCAAGGTCAGGACTGTGAAACCTGATCCAGTTAAAAATGTCCTTGCTCACAGTAAAGAAGTGTTACTAGATGATCTTTTAAGGTTCCTTCCAACCCAAATTATATTACAATTCTATGATCTTAGGAATACACAAAAAATCCATGATTTAGTGATCAGTGCTAAATAATGATCTCCAACATAACACAGAGAACAAGAAAAATGTTGAGATTGAATTCTAGGAGAAATAAATTTCTTGTATCTCTGTTCCTATGCAAAGCTGATCAATATTGCATGAGATCAATGCAGAATGTTTCTAATGACTTCTCCTCATATTCTACTTCATCTATTAGCAGAAATCAAAAGCACAAATTTGTTGTAAAGTGTCTAGTAGAGTCTCTTACACAAAATCAAATGGACATATTTTGTTTTCTGTAGCAAAATTGCATTAGTTCTTCCCCTTTAAGCTTTCAGCTTCTAAACCTTAGAAGCCCTAAGAAAACTTTGTCATTGATGACTGTTGTGCATGTCTGTGAATGAGTGAGAGGCAAGGGGGTATTTACACATTGTACTTCAGACAGACATGAGCACTTAATTTGATACCAAGCTGCTTCACTGACTTCCATTTCACAACTCTTGCTCATGTGGAAATGTTACAGAGAAATCTTGTGGTGATGCCTTTTCCTGGTCTTAGAAAATTGAGAGCCAGACACGGTTAAGGGATTAAAGGTTTTTACCTCGGTATTTTAATAAGGATCCTTATGTGCACCACTTCCCCAAGGTGGAATGAGCCGCAATGCACACACATGATAGATCGGGTGTACAATTTATAGACCTTACAAATGAGCATATCTAACAAGGATCCCCCAATGGGAGGCCTGGATGAATGCAGTGATATTCTCTCATCTGTGGAATTTCCCCCTCGATGAGCCAAATCTCCAGTTTACAGGATATGTTCTAGAGAGGACCTTGGTTTCTCAAGGTAGCATGGGGCTTTCCAGCCTCCTACTACAATGCCTTTGGGATGTTTGGTCTCCTGGCCTAACAGAATTCTAGGACTATGCTGAGTTATCAGACTTAAGGAATTACAAGTATGCATGCTAAGAATATTGAGGATACATAAAAGTGATATAAAAAGTATATAAGAGAAAAGGCAAAAAATCACCTTGTCATCAGTGACATAGATCTAAATGTGTCTTTAAACCAAAGTTTTAACACAGTTGTCAAGTTACCACATATTTTTATTGCTAGATTTTCAAAAGATCAGATGCTAGATAGAACTTAACAATTATTAATATATTGCACTGTCTAGCCAGTTATGACATCAAAATAATAGTGGGATTTCTTCTTATCTCTAGAAAGGCATTCTGAAGATAATAACCATCAGTCATCTGTGAGAAGATCTACATTTTTCTAGGCTAAATTTTATAGTAATGGTGCATATGTCAAGCACAAGACATTCTCAGAGATGAAAAGGATGTAAAACCTGCATATGTAGGTTGCAAAGAAATCATAATACAAACTGTTCCACAACTTAATCTGTTCCCACAGGCAGAACTATCATCTTTTACTTAGTACAGAGAATGTAGATTTAGTATCACAATAACTAATCCTTAATATTGCCAAGCAAACAGTTTTAACATCAGCTAACAGAAGATAGTAATGCTTGCATACATGCATACATGTAGTAAGGCTGCCTATATAGAATAATATGTCATCTATTAGCTGTCTATATATTCCTGTTTTACTCAGGCTGACCTTTGTTCACTACTTTCATTGCTAAAGTAGAATACCATAAGTTATTCAAGACACAACATCAGAAAATGCTCTTATACCAAGTTCAAATATGTAACGTGAATTAAATGCTCACTGATAAGATATCTTACAAATATAACTCTGGCAGATGGAGGAAAATAAAAGGAAGGACAAAGATGTGGAAAGAAACAAAAGCAAACTATTTTTTTTCAGTTCAGAAGGGTGAAAGGGACCAAAAAAACGTGTAAAAAATGGTCATTACTAACAGGTAGAAAATATCTTAAATATCCTCTCATATTTTTTCAGATAGGCACCAAAAATGAAAAACAGGAAGTGAGATCTTTACAAGATCTCTGACTTACCATATTGATGGTGCTTCTGTTCCACTGATCTCTAGGAAGTCATATCCTTCCTCTAACTGGAAGTCAGTAAAGACCAAAGCAATGGTGTCTCCTGGTTCAGCCAATATGGTCCAGGTGCAATCAGCATTATTCTCATACTCAGAAGGGAAATGTGGACTTGAAATAGTTCCACTTGTCCCACGTAGTGTCCCTCCACAAGCTCCTTCAGCTGACAAACAGAATATCAATTACTAATGAAGCTGCACTTCAAACAAGTGAAGCACCATCCTTGTTTCTGCCTTAGCAAACTCAGCTCTTCTCTACCCACTTAGGACACATAAATATATGCACACACAGAAATAAAATCTTATCCAAGTGAATGGAATGGGATACTGTCTGGCCTTTATGCAGCAGAGGTTTTTGGTTTGGGTTTTCTGACTTTTTTCCTTGTTGGTATCACTTCAGCACCAGGCCAAACAAGAATGAAGGTTAGCAGGGACACCTATTATGAGCAGATTTGGAAAACCTGGCTCTGGGAATGTGTGCACAGAAGAAGCTTAAAAAAGAACTGAGCACAAAATCACAGAAACATAGGTAGACTCTTTGTGATACAAATTTAAAAATATTGAACCATTATTTTCTTTCACTTATTTCTTATAACAAAAAAAAAAATCTGCAAAAAAGATATTCTTATAAATTTAAATGCTGTCCTAAATCATTAATAACATTGTACTATCCTTTCTCTTTTATTTTTTTCTGAATGACAATGTTTACACATGACAAATTAATTCAGAAATTTTGATGCCAGATGGACCTTCCGAGGTTCATGCATCATCAGTTAATAATATATATTTTTATGATTATTAAATTTTCTTTAAATGAAAAGCATAGGAATTTTCTCCAAAATCTTGAATGTTATTTAATATTTTGCCAAAGGATGTGGCAAATGTCTTGTATTTTCCTTGCTCAGTAAGATTTCACTGAAAGATTTAAAAACTGCTGATACTGATTATCAGCAGTATCTGATATTAAAACATATAATTAAAAACCCCAAGAAAATATGTCATTCATGCAACTTATGGACATAAGAAACTAAAAATTCATCAGGTGGCTTTTTGCTGTTTGATAATGTGGCCATGAAAGCCAAAGCAATAGTAAATAAAAGTATTTCTGCATAGAAAAAGGATCAGAAGAGAACCATTTTATTTTTATCTGTTTTATCATCTTTGCTTACTGCTACTATCACTAGGTATTATTTGCATACTATAAGTTCATGTGGAGATTCAAAAACACATAGCTTGGCAAAGTGCATAACACAAGGAACTTATAGTCTAATTAGGATAATAACTGAATAGCTAATTAAGACAACAGAAAAGGGTAGGAGTTGAGCTGTTCTCCTCAATCATCATTGAAAGCCTGTCAGTGAAAATGTATTTTAAAGGAAGATTTGAAGGTGAAAAGGATTTGTGAATCAAAGGAAGAAGAACACTAGGCCCAGACGTTAGAAAAAAAAAAAAAAAACTTAAGAGAGGCTAAATAGCCAATAAGTGACAGAAATGAAAGGAAGGATTGCAAGGAAGGTAGAAACAGAATAATTTCTTTAATGTTGAAGTAGTGTATAAAACATTAATTTGACGAAAAAGAAAACAGAAAGCTGCTGAATGGCTCAAACAGTTATCTCTCTTCATGCTTCTACATGTAAAGTAAATTTTGACACACACAAATGTAACGCAACCTTGGCTATCAAACCCTTTTTGATTCAATTTCTTGGCACACAAATTTTTCAGAGGAGGTCATGTCTTTTCAATAAATTTCATATCTTTCTTTCTAGACCCTGATATTTATAAGTGTTTGCTCTTTTTTAAAATTAAGGAATAGAGCTAGAATAGATGGACTTTCCCAAAAGATTTCTTTTTGTTGGTGAAATCAGGCCATTTCTGGGATTCCTTCCTCAATTTCTGGCTTTTTATACAGTGCATATTGAAAGGGCCATTGTGCCTCTGAGGAATGAAAGGGGGAAAGGAAGTGAAAATTAAAGAGCCATGGATAAAGCTGAGAATCCAAGTAAAACTGCCTAATACATTCAAATGCATAATATATTCAAAGAGTAAAATAAATTGGAAAGTATTATAAATCTATAATAAACCATAAAGGAGAAATGGTTTTGTTGCTGAATGACACCTAAAATTACTCTTTTTTTCCCAGTGTTTGTGTGTGTGTGTATTTGGGGGTTTTTTGTTGTTGTGGTGTTGCTTTTTTTTCTTTTTTTTTTTTTTTAATAACTTTCTAGCTCTTCATTTCAGATCATCATCCAACACAGAAAAGAAAAACAAATTAACTTCATACATCCTGTGCATGCACTTTTAAGTTGCAGATTCTAACACAACAGTTCCACCTGTATTCTTGAAAGCCAGCAAGCAGACTTTTCCCATGTAGGGTAACCAGCAAGATGAGCAAAATCCTAAGTCAGCCAAATCTCTTTGGTACTAGTTGCTGCTGTTAAATTTTCTTCTGACAGCATCCTCAATTATACCATCTCCCACTGTGTTTTTACTGACATTAAGTAACATACTAGTAGTAAATACAATACTCCTCACTGTTCCTACTACAGAGTCTTTGAATAATCTTTGAGCTCTAAAGTTCAGAATTTTACAGCTGACATGTAGTTTATTATTACTGGCAACCACATGCAAAAATCTAAATTTATACACTGTGCATTACCAATGAGAGCTGAAGGGACTCAGACTATTACAACTATCTGCCCAAAGGGGTGCACAGCCCTTTAATCTATTTATAACACCACTCTGGAGAGGTTTGCAAGAAGTCAAGCTAACACAGAAACAGAACATTAGTCAGCTAGGTAAGACTCCAGAAAACAGCCTGAATCAGACAGCATTTGCTCTCTGACAGATGTGGATATACTTTGGGAATTTCCTTCATCACAACAGGCACACACAGGCTAAGGCAACCAGACTGCTGCACAGTAAAACATAATGCATTGCTGAAGTGAGTGGAGGCAGGCAGGATGTGGCCACACTGCTCAGAGGATAGGACACAAACTGTCTGGTCTTACACAGCTGGTCCCAGAGCAAGCTGACCTCCTTGGACTGATCATCATTTTTGGCCATGGCCTTCTCTATGTCATGCTTTTGAGAGAGTTAGAGAGAGTTAGTGCTCAGGAATCTTAGTGCATCGTTGTACTTGTAGTAATTTGATAGCAAATAGTGCCTGAGGCTTCGTGAATTCAAACTCTTTAAAATTGCATTTTAAAATGCGCAAGTAATTAATTTCAAACACTTATAGTTATTTTCAAGTTGTAAGCAACAGCACAAAGTGCTGTTTGTATCAGCATAAATGACTACTTGAAGTACAAAGCTACAAACATTTGGATCTCTCAGTAGTCAGGAATTAAGTGCTCTGAATTTAGAGAATATGCATCTCGTATAAAGTACACATGCAAAAACATATGGCTGGCACCACTTGACAAAAAATATGTACACTTTAGAGATGTGTAGCTTAGATAAAATAGATAAACATATCCATCAAGTTTATGCATGCAAAAAATCAAAAGTACCACTATGGAAGTCAGTGAAAAACTTTTCATTTTTCTTTAAGATAGAACAAGTATTTTCACCAAAAATAATAATCTGACAATTTTAGTAAGCTGTGTTTTGCATAAATGAATCCTGCTACAAGTGAGATGCAAGCCTTGAGGAACAGATAGCCAAGGATGAAGTAAGAACAAAACCAATATCTTAGAAATCTTCCTCTCAATTGGTTTTGGTATTTTTTGAACATTCAATCATTTTTACAGGACTTTTCTCTCCTCACCACACAAATGTTTTCCAGAGTGAAATGTTCTGTATTCTATATGCCTTTTTTAACATACCATATAATAAAATACTCAGGCAAATAAAATAATATTTATTTCATTATAAAAACAAAGCAAAGCAAAAAACCTTAATACTAACCTAATCTTTCAAAATTTACTTAGAATATTTCAAAATAATTTAGAATTTGAATTTAAATATTTTAATTGGCTTCTCCTCTTAAGGATTTATTGACAGCTCCTCATGTGATAAATCACATTACTAAACTACTTTTGGAACATAAGTGATAAAAACATTGTGGTGATTTAAAGTATAAAATTCACAGTAATAAATTTTTTCTTATTATGTAATTAGTAGTCATTTCCTTATCTATCACTAGCAGTAGCATAGGTGCAATTAAAAACTTGAGTGATACTTTATGAATCGTCAGCAAATGACATATTGTCATTTTGAGTCACATTTTGTAAGTCCTATCAATTAAAGAAAATTGCAGCTTTAGAGGGTTCCAAATGAACCATAGGCCTAAATTATTTAGCAAGCTCTGTTAAAAGCTTAGTTCTCTGACATAGTTTTTTCTTGATGGAGGCTGCAAGCACATCCATGTGGAAAGGTCTGGGAGTTTGGGCTAGTGGCGAGTTGACCGTGAGTCAGCAGTGCCCTGGCAGCCAGGAGGGACAACCCTGTCCTGGGGAGCATCGGGCACAGCATGGCCAACAGGGCAAGAGTGACTGTTCCACCCTGCTCAGCTCTGGAATGGCTCCACCTCAGCTGCTGTGTGCAGTTCTGGACACCTCAAGACATGAAGGACACCAAACTATCATGGTGAGCAGAGGAGGCCTTGAGGGCAAGGCTTGGGAGGAGTGGCTGTGGCCCCTTGTCTTGCTCAGCCTGCAGAAGGGTGCGGCGTGACCTCGTGGCAGTCTGCCCCTCACCCCAGGCGGGCAGCAGAGAGGAGGATGCTGATCTCTGCCTGCTGACCATCGACAGGACACAAGGGAACTGAACGAAGCAGCATCAGACGAAGCTCAGACTGGACATTAGGAAAGGGTTCTTCACTGGGAGACCGGCCAGTCACTGGATCAGGCTCTCCAGGGAAATGCTCGTGGCACAGGCCTGCTGGAGTTCAAGCAGCATTGCAATGTTGCTCTTTCTTAGCCATGTGGTTTAATTTAAGGCTTTCAGGGAGTTGGAGTCAAGGATCCTTATGGCTCCCTTCCAACTTGACACATTCTATGATTCTAAGATTTATTCAATTCTTTATTAAATGGCATTTTTCTGTAGTTTGCTTGTGAGAAAGCAGATAATTGTATTTCATTAAAAAAAAACTTCAGTACAGAGAGAAATAATGATGGATAATTACTTTCACAAACACATGCTCTGTATTTTCAAAAAGGTTAGTATGAGGAGTTTTGTAATAGCTTTTTTTAAAAATAGGACTTTAAAATAACCATTTTAAAATGTCTTACTGAAAAAACCACAAAAACAAGCCCTAGTATATCAATGAAAAGTTTAAAAATAAATTTTAGCATGTCATTGCCAACTGTAAAGCTGCTAAACCGCAGATTCAGAATGACCAAACACATCATCAAGTGTTACAATGGTGTAGCATTATGCATTCATCTGATAGCTCATTCATCTAATTTAATTCCAGCAGGCAGACAGCTATTTAACCATCAAAATATACACCTCTACTTCCTTTTCTTCTTCACTATTTTAGTTTTTTACAGACTTTATTTTGAATAGGTAAAAGCCAACACCTCTGCTTCTTTTCTGTGTTATAAATATAGAAACTTGTTAGAAGTTGCTTGCGTTTTTTTTCTATCATCACTTGAATCCAGATGTACTGCATCTCAGCTAAGTGCTGTAATCAGTTTGACTCCCTTTCTCAATTTCTTCTCTTGCTGTTGATCAACTTCACATAAATTAAATACTCATTAGACCATGCATCTAAGATTAATTTTATTTCTATCTACATGGTTGTCAAAGGGCACTTCAAAATAATTTGGATTGCTCTCTAAGTAGAATTTTTTGGTGGGGGGGTGGTTAAAATTTCAGAAATTACTGTGGTTTAGCAAAACAGAATCTATTTTACATATATTAAATAATCATACTTCTCACATGAAGCTGATAGTATTTACAAAACTGAAACACTCAAATTGTTGCAATTTGTTTAGGGATCTGTGTGCAACCATTCCAGCTGCAGCACTACTTTGAACATTTTAGCTTTGAGATTCCAGTGAGATTGATCTAAGTAGACCCCAGTGGGGTCATTCCACAGTTATGGGCCCTGAGAATACTGGACTCAGATAGGTAATCTTGCATTGGTTGTTTTTACTTTGTAAACATTTTGCTTTGTAACTTTTAAATATTTTTCCTATCATATTGTTTGGTTATATTATAAAGATCTGTTTCCTCTCCATGCACTCTGGACAGGACATCTGATCCATTAGTCAAAGAAGTTACATTCTTCAAATAACACTGAAATAGTGATGGACTAATTATTTTCTACCCTGGCGGAAAAATTCATTCATGAATTGATAGTTTGTACTTGAGCAAACTTAAAATCAAAACCCCAACTCTAACACCTTTTTTTTATACAAAAAAAAAAAAAAAAAGGTTTTAAGAGAAGAGATTTAAATTAAGAAGTTCAAAAATTAATCAGCAGTAATCTCATACTCTCTCCCAAAAAATAAAAGATCAGTCTTCAGGATGTCTTGTAAATATTATCTTCTTCTCCAGTTAATTATCCTAAACTGTTTTTCAGTAATATGATTATCCCTCACTTGAGAATATGCTTTTGAAGATGATAATGATTCCTTAAAGTAACAGTCTACAATAAACGAACAGTAAAGTCCTAATTTTAAAGAAAAAGAGAAAAGGCTGAATTCTTTGAGACCAAATTAATGACTGTTGAAAATTTCAGGATAGTAAATTTAATCCAGTTATTCTCAGAACTCTATGGGCATTTATCAAAGCCTTCATCTTTTTTATGACTGCCTCAGAGGTTTGTTTTTAATTTTTAATAAGTGGGTCTTTGTCTGATCTTAACTTTGCTCATATTGGTTATGATCAGGCTGAAGTTGTTTGTTTTTTTTTGTTTGTTTGTTTTTTGTTTTTTGTTTTTTTCCCATCCTTTGACTTTACTGCATCATTCTGGATACCTCTGCTATTTTTTCATGGTGCTGGTCATCTCCTTTTTTCACTTATTGCCAGCTTCCAGGCCCCTTATTTCACAGAACAAACTTCGATCTGGCATTTTTTCATTTTTTATTAGGTCCTTCCATACCTACTGACACATGCTAGAACCAGAACATCTAAACATAAATATATGTGTGTAAATATATATATACATACACACACAGAGATATAAAACTACTTATATCTGTGTCCTTAAATCTCTCAAGTGTGATCTACTGGTGCTTCACTACCACGTAAGAAATGACACAGTATCTGCTTTCCTATCTGCTTTTCCTGAAACACTTCTCTGTCTTCTTATTTCACTAGTTACAATGAGGGCTTTTTCTAAATTTCATCTCAATATAAATACGGCACCAAATCAGATTATTCTGGAATGAATAAAATTGTTCAGATAGGAATTTACTATGTCACTCTAAAAACTAGAGACTATAGGGTGGATATAGGGAAAATATTCTCATTTTATCATGTAATGTAACATGAATTGGAAAATGTTCTTTTTATTTCCCTTTTTATTTTTTTAAGTGTAAACATGGATAAATATGGGATCAGGACATCTTTTTCTCCTCCTTAAACTTATAAAACAGTATTTATCTAAACATCAGAGGCTGAGAAGAAATTATAACAGAACTGCTTGCGACCTCAGAAGGTATGGATAACAAAAAACCCATCAATTTCTGTTTGCTATTTTTTTTCAAAAACATCAGCTCTGCATCTTTCTATTCAGTTTATTTTACTCTAAGTGAATCACAGATTCTTTTTTCTTTCTTCTCTTATCAAGAAATACCTTTTTTGATTTTAGATATATATATATAAAAATATACACGTGTGTGTATGTAAAAATATATATTTTAACCACAATATTTCTCCAACAATAGTTCTTAAATCTGAAACCAGATTAATTATTACTTGTTCCTTTTGGACTTTTCTGACATAACATCTTTCTTTATTGTCTTCTTTATTTTCCCTCCAATAGATGGATGTGTTTTTAATGATAATATATTACATGTTCTTCCCTTCACAGCTATTTTTATTGTGAGAAAAAGCTTACCATTGTAATATCACTAATCCAATTTGTATTCCTAATGTTTGCTTCATAAAAATCTTGACTCATGCAACTATAATCAACTAGGGATTCTCAAAATTACTGAGAATTGAGAACCTAATTATACAAAGTTCATTTAGAAGTAGTCACATATCATAAATCAGCCGTTAGTGAAACTACTGAAGAGAATAAAATTAACTTCCAAAAGGTTTCAGAATTGCACTGCATGGTATTTCAACCTCAAGACAAAGAAGGCAAATGTTTTGGGTGATAGTATTGTGGTAGCTGAGATTGAGACAACAAAGAGCTTTTTAGGAAAAATTCTCAGGAAATTCTCAGGAAAAAGAAATATTAACAGAATATAGGTTGGCCATTGATTCTCTCTGAATATTTTTGTAAGTATATAAAAGTATAATTTGTAAGTACATTTGTATATAGCTATACGTATTTTTTGCTACATTCTGCTAAAAGGACAAAAAAGCCAAAACCACATATCTAAGATCAGACACTGAATGGTCAGAAAATTTTAGTTTCTTTCTGTTTTGAAGCACTAGTAAATGAAATCTCTGTTGAAAACTGATTGAAATCAAATTAAAAAAAAAAAATCAAAACGAGACCTGTCCAAAATTTTATTAGTTTATTTTGATTATTAACCCTTTCATTTGCTTTGGAGCACAGAAAAGTATAAAATATTTCTTTGCTGTGAGGAATTACGATAAAAGAGCCCTCAGTCACAAGTAACCATTACTTGATAGAACAACTGCTCTTTGTTGCTCATGCACGTGGGTACCAATAATACTGCCAAGGGAGTGGTAGGAACGGCAGTAAAGGGAATCCATAGGGCATGAGAATAGGCTGAAGAGCACAGGAGACCAGAGGGTTTTTCCTGAACACAAGGGGAAAAGTTCAGATAGGAGTATCAGATTCCAGCAGAACAGCACTTTACTGAGGAGCTGGGGCTGGGCAACAGCACTTTGACCTCTTTGACCACAGGGTCCTCTTCAAGGAATGAGGATCTACCTATCTATCTCTGAATGTAAACTCTCAAGTGTCACTGCTTGAGTTATCACAGTTTTAAATGGTGTCAATTTTTAGACAGTATATTAGTACACTTTAATTTGGGGAGAAAAAAAAAAACACACCTCAAAATAAACTTATTTAATCTGCTGTTTATATTTAAAAGATATTTCACATCTTCATTTTTTACCTCTGCAAAAAGGAACTGGAAAATCCCACGATGCACCATTCCCAGGACTCACAATACATGTCAACATGGCATGGCCTTCTAGGATGTAACCAGAGATACAACTATATCGGATTTTATCTCCAATGTTGAATCTGGTTCCATGAAGTACTCCTTTAGGTATTTCTCCTGGGTTGCCACATGTATGACTAGGTAATACTGTCAAAAGAAAGAATGAAATACATTACAGTTAAAATTTGCAGAATGAAATAATAATACTTGCCAACAACTGTAATTATCTATTTGGCTTTGGGCTTTGTTTGTTTTTGTTTTGTTTTTAACATGGTTCCTTGTAGAAATAAGGAGAAATTAGGTTATGTAATCTACTTGTGTAAAACATTTCAGTTTTTAACAGATGTCATAATTTGCAAAACTAATTTTCTCAGTTCCTGGTTTAACAGTCCCTCAATGAAGTTCTTTACAGATCTGTTTTCAAAGTGTCCTACATACCTTGCTGCTTTTCTTTGAATGGAGTAAAAAAACTTTTTATTTAATTCTACGTTGTAAATATTGTAAAGATATTCATACAACATAATTATGGATGCAGGCAGTAGACAGCTCTTTATGTACAGTTTTCATTTAGGTGGTGAAATAGCAGTTTAAAAGAATCCAATAATTAACTGTTCTCTGACAGTAAATTAAAGCCTCAAGTATATAAAAAAAGTTTGTTTTTCTTCTTAGTTTCACATTAGTTCAAGTTCTAGAAAATAAGTCAATGTTTGTTAAAAGGAATAGAAATATGAAGGGAAATAAGCAGTTATGTTGGGAAAATATGAATGGACACATTTTTTTCTTTTTTTATTGCAGAAACTTACTACCATTTATTAATATTAGTTATTTGAAAGAAGTTGTCTGAAAAAATTATCGTCTTAAAGATGATACTCCTCCACCTACAAAAAACCAAAAATGTGTGTAGGGGAGAAGGAAAATGGTTTGGTTTTGTTCTCAAACTTCTTTGGAAGTTTTTAATGGTACACCATTCCTTTCATTGAAGTAGTACAAATTAAAATCCTTTATCTTCCCTTAGAGAAGAAAAAATAAGTGCAGGGAGCAGCTAAAATCTGTCATGAACAGAGCACAGATGATAAACATGTGCATCAAAGAAATGGTGATCTGAAAAGCTCACATATAATTCAGGTATCATTTCAGAAGCCATGTTTGATGAACAAATTCTTTCACCTCATACTTCCTTTTTTTCCTTACTCTACCCGTCTGCAGAATAAACATAACCATAACTCTAACCCACATGTTGGGAGGATTAATTACTCAATACAAGCATATCCTCAGAATGTTTTAAAGCGTTATATCAATATATCAATATCAATTATGCCTCATTATACCATGTAAGTTCAATTAGTGAATGCACGCCCTCAATTCACTACTGTTAGTCACAGTAGCATTTAAATTATAGTAATTGCATTTAATTTACAAACCAAGTTATATAAAAAAATTTGAAAAGGTCAAGAAGCAACAATAAAAACATAAAAGGAGAGAACACTTTCACTTACAACATAACTTTATTATAAAAATACCAAAATATTCTATAAATGTTAGCAAGGAAAAAAAATCACCTCAGACTCTAATGGATGATGAGTTAGACATATGTTCCTCTCATTGTAGATCAAAGATCTAAGATTTCTTGAAGTAAGGAAACTAATTAAGGTTGCTTTTAAATAGCTACCAAAGGTAGAAGCAAACATTATGACACCTAGTTTATTTTGTACTGTTTCAGCAGGTTTAGCAGAATAGGGTATGTGCTCACTCACACTGTTAAAAAAGTCACTGCTTGAGTCACAAACATGAGAAAGCATTACATATAAAATATAGTGCTTCTATATAAAATAAAGATATCAGAATAATTGGAATAAAGAAATTGATTTGCGTACCAAAAAGCTGAAAACGATATATTACAAACTACAGCATATATTGCTAAAAGTTATTACATGATTTTAGCACTATGGAAAATGCTATCTCTTGCTTTTCAAACTTTCCCCTTTTCGCTGCCTTAGTCATGACAGGTTAACACAGGCATTTAGTCAGTGAAAGCCAAACAAATGAAAATTTGTTACCTCCTTTGATACAGGAGAATACTTGGATTTGAGACAAAAAATTCTTTATGTTATTTTCTAATCAAAACATTTTTACAAAGAACTGTAACTTGAAGTAGTTTCATGAAAAGATCTGATGCATGCAGCAAAAATGTATGCAATCTGAAAGCCAGCTTTTATTGTTATGAAAGGGCATTCTATCAGAAAAAAAAAGCATTATTCAAAGCTACTATGAATTCTGATAAACTGCATTCCCAAGGAAACCCATCACGAAAAATCTACATCTGCCATACAAATAACAACTGCCACTGGCTAACTGTTGGAACTGTATTGCAGCAAGTCAGTCTTGTATCTCTGTAAAGTCTCCCAAAATATGCTGTTTACCTGCATCTTCTAACCACTGCCTCTGTCAAGAACTCCAGAGAAAATGGTACTTGGCATCCTGAAATTGGCATGCACTTTACCACAACCTCCTAAAACCCAGTAAAATAAGAGTGATCTGAGAATGACAGCCATACTCAATAATACATGTAATAGCTCACAGGACTTCACTTTTCAAGATCAAGCATTCAACTACATTATTTATGTGCTTTTCTAAAACTTTGACTGAAATATATTGAGATAGACACGGAGTTTCATCTGCAATGACTTTACTGTTTCTAGTCTAGACCTAAGATGAATTAGCCTTTGAAGGTTCCTAACAGTGAACAAAATAGTTTAATCTCTGGTTTATGAAGATTCTAGCTGACCAAAGCTATCATATGCATCCATCAAGCTTTAAATTCATTGCAAATTTTTCAGTAAAAGATCCATACTTGTCTGTAGAATCTACTGTCAATAAGATTGCAGTCACAGGCTCTTGATTCATTTAATAGTTTGATGTTTGCTGCATATTGAGAACTATTACATCTATACTACACTGAAGCACTTAAGATAATGGAATTTTTTTTATATAGAACTAAAGTTAGAGTGCTCTCACCATGTTTTATAACTTTTTTTTTTTTTTTTCACCCAAGTCCTTTCCAAGTTTGGGAAAAAAAAAGTAATTACAGAGTTTGAAGAAGTAGTGTAGTCTTGGTATTTAGTCTTAGCAAAAATATACACAGTGGGATAGACAATGATGTCTTTCTCCAATTTCCTCCTCAAGTGGAGTCTATCTTCACCATTCTGAGACATAAAAACCTCTATAAACTTCACTTCCTAGCATAGATCAATCTCTAGCACAGCTTATTAATTAAGATTTTTTCACAAAATCAAGCCAAAATATAGGCCTTCCTCATACATTATCTCTATTTGCCTGGACAGAAGAAATTTTTAATAAATGCACATGATCAAAACCCACAATTAAAAAAAAAAATCTAAAATGCCAAAGGTTTAACTTCCTATTCCAACTAACTATGCATGCTAATTTTTTTTTTCATAAAAGCATTCAAAATATTACAATCTATTATGCTAAAATGTAATGCTAATATTTATTACGAGACAGAAGCAAAAGGCTACAACATAGCAGGGCTAAAAATAGTAGAAAAATGGCAGTTGGGTGATATATGAATTTTCAATTAAAGGTTATTAAATAAACTCGTATTTAACAAATTACTCATTCTTAAATGGTGTGTATCAGATTATTTATTTATGCAGCCTCTTCAAGACTCTAAGCCTAAACTGTCTATTTATTTGCAACACAGGCCATTTGAAACAATACTGACACCACCTTAAACATAGTAATCATTTGCTTTCACTTATTCACTTATTATGAAGTGTTTCCTTCACTTTTTTTTAATATACTAGACTTCATCATCTACCTCTTTTTGATTTATCATAACAGAGAAACCACCTAAAATTAAACAGTAGTGGTTAATAAGGAAAGAAAACCAAATCAAAATATAAATGGTAGCTGTCACTAGAATAAACTTTTGAAGGACTATTTCACCCAAGTTTTCTTACTATGGTCTCCACACTACAATGCAAGAATCTTTAAATATGCAATAAGCAATGCCTAAATTTTTTCACATGTTCACTTCAAGCAATACCACTGCCGGTGCCACTAATGGCATCATGAAACTGGCAGTGTAACGTCCTGATTTGGTTTCTATTTTGGTTTAAGAAGATGAGTTTAAAAAAAGGCACATTCTGATAATTCTTGAAGGATTTGAGGTCTCTGGCAGCCCAAATCCTATTGTTACATAAATAAGACCTCTGGATTTGAAAGCAGTTATAAACTATTAAAATTAACTTCCCAACCTTTGCCGAAGTTAGTATTCAGAGGCTCAATTTGACAATAATTTTCAGGAGAAATAACAGATTTCTTTTTTCTCAGATATCACAATCATCAACTAGATTGCAAAGACCGCCTAGAGGCCTTAGCAGCAAAAAGCTCAAACTGCTTATGTCAGTTAAAATCACGTCAGCTTCACCCTTCTGTGAACCAGTTGTTCAGCTTATATAGGCCACACACAGTAGCTGGAACTTGACAGCAACAATTCAGAAAGCAGCTTAATGCCAATTAGCAAAAATAGGAAGGGGAAACAAGAAAGAAAAAGAACTAAGTGTTGTTCCTCCATTTATTTAAATATTTTTACCTGGCTTTACCAGGATATATTATATTTGTTATTTTTCCTGTTGTTACTGAAACAGCTATGAAAGTTTTCCATGTTGCACTTAAGTTTTGCCAAATGTAAACTTGCTGACCTTTTGCTGTTCCATAATCCCTCTACTATAGTCTCCCAAGTATTTTCTAACATTACCTTAAACTGGTGGCCACAGGCAAAACCACCCACAAAGGAAAAAGCTTAAGTTAGGAGGAAATGAGACAGTCCTTTGGTACCAATGACAGCTTTGGAATTACAACACTGGCAGGGACTTCAGAAGCTCTGTGGAAAAAATCAGGGTTTCAGAAAATTTCAGGGCGTATGTTTAAGATGTTCAGCAGGTGTGAAGCACAGCCCATGATACCCTGTCCACATGGCTACAGTAGGAGTTGCATTTTGCCATTTCATGCATAAATAGAAGGTGTAAATTCAACTGTATTTACAGTTACAGAAGAAGAAAACAGTTTTTGAGGAAGGTAATTACTATACTCATAAAAACAGAACACAATAAGCTCACAAATAGGGGGTAAAACCAGATAAATTTTCTTGCAAGAATGGCATTGAAATTGAAGTCTCTACTCAGCAAACTGAATTTCTTTTCCAAGTTTTAACTTTCAGTTCAATATTAGACTGGAAGAGCTAACGTTGAGTCACTAATGGTAAATCATGCACAGAATTTTCATCTTTGTTCACTCCAAAATGAAATAAGGAAATTTTTCTCAACTCCAGAGTTACAAATAATCATGATCAGAATCTATTACTAGAAGGCTAGTACCAAGTTGTCATTTGCACATGTACACATACACACATCCACACAGGCACAACTAACCTGTGAAAGCTTTAGGCAGCAAGTTACCTAATATCAAATTTATATACTTCTTAAAAATTATTTCATCAAAAATTAATGGATTTTGCTAGGTTTATTCTAGGGGAAGAGTTCAATCCCAGAAGCAAAAATATATGTAGTGCAAGTTCATGGAATATCTGATAATTAAGCCTTATTTACACTACAAGGTGTCAAATGCAATGTTCGAGGGTCTACATGGCACAGGTATATACCTATTGCAGCATTCATCATGGTTCTCTATTTATCTGCTGGCAACCTTTTCGTTCAGACTGTCTTTGTTGGGCCTACTTGCAATTTGTTCTTAAAATAATCCAAACAAACAAAACAAAATCCCACCCAGTCTTATTGGGTGACAGAAGTAAAGCTGTTATGTTTATTTTTGTTATCTTATTTTCATGCAGTCCTGAGAACAGAGGAAATTTCTTTTTTGTTACATGCTAATTTCTGTATTTGTCATGCATGAACCATTGCAATATTTGCTAGATAAAATGCTTAAATTGTATCACTTTTGAAAGATACAGTTTTCTTGTTTTACAAGCATTTACCCAACTGTGTCTGTCCATCTCTAAGGATGTGCAAAATTGTATTGGATTGAAAGCTATGAAAATCATTTAGGAGTATACAGCACCTTTAAAACTTTAATACATCTTTCACATTAAGATTGGTATTTTAATTTTCTTTTGCAGGTAATAACCAAAGATTGATGGATTTTATTTTTAGTGTGTTCACTTTTATTATGTAATAAATGTCTTGCTGTTGGTTATAAGATCATAAAAGTCAATATCATACAAACAATGCCAGAAAACTCTCAAGTGCAAAGGCAATCTGAAGTCAGAGTTGAAACTTTCTACTTCCTCCTACTTATTTTGCCTCAGATGTACTACACACTTTCCTAAGTAAACTGAGATCGACAAGCAATATTTTGAGGTTTTAGATCTCTCTTGAAAGACAAGAACAAGTGGAGTATGACAGTCCAGGCCAAGGTTATAAAAAGTATTTGAGGCTGTGCAAAATTTATAAACAGAAAGTTTTCCTGCAATCAGAAATCAAAAGTAATTAGTAATTTTCTTAAAAATATCAAAATAATGCCCTTCCATATCGTCTGAAATGTTCAGTGTATTCTATGGTTTATCTTCCAGTTAGTGAGTGCTTTCATCAGAAGTATGCACAGTATATTCCCCCTGCATTCTGAGAAAGACCTTCTAGCAAAGAAGCAATTCCTCTCTTCTCAACTATCCTTCCAGAGCATTAAACTTCCAAACTGCCAACAACAAACATGTAACTGGAAAACTACCTTTAGTTCATCACCTCATGTATGATAACAAATGAATCCAATAAAATATCTTTTTTTAACCTGACCACTTCTGAGGCTCCCATTTGACAAAATACCTACATTCATTTAAAGAGGTAGTCCATCTTGTCCTTGAAAGCCCTGAGGACATGAGAGTAAAAACAACAATATCTCTGTGTGTTAAAAAGGTACTTATCAAGCAAAAGGATAAGTACAAGAAACTGTTATGACCTTATGTGAAGACCCACATATAAATCTGGTTACCAATGTTCAAATTAGAGTCATTGAATATGAAGCAAATGCAGAGCAGGACTCGTTAAGTGATCAAAAGCTGGAGAGCTTTTAAGAGGATAGTGGAAGGTTTTTACAGCCAAAATCTGAGAAATGAAGATTAAAATGCAGTCACTATGAAGACATTGGAAGGCAAACTCCAGGTCATAAGAAATATTGTACCAGTTCTGAAGGCAAGATTAGGAAAAAAGAACAAATCTCAATTACAATATGTTCAAAATGAGACATATTCTTAGTGGAAAAATAAACTATTGGGTAGTTTCCATGCAGTCATATGGAAGAGGAGAATGGGGGCAGTGTAACTAGTTTGAAGCTGACATAAATTTTTAAAACAATTTTAAATAACAGTTACTCCCTGTATATTAAGGAGTCTTATCAATAAATAAAGAAGCTTCCTCATGTAGTTGACATAACTGGAGACAAAAGGTCTAAAAGGCTCACTTGCAGATGTCCTATCCTGTCAGCCTGCCAAGACACAGGTGTTTCAGCCTGACAACTAAGATGCTTAAAATTGAATTTGACAGAGAATAAGGAAGTTAATTGACTTCTCACTTTACATGGAAAGACACATTTATTTAAAGATGAAAGACAGGAATGTACCAAGTTTACCTTGGTATACTAACATGACGAAAGAAAATATATTGCACAATAAAGATTTTTTTTATAGTCTTGTTACTATTAAAAATGCAGCAGAGTTTAAAAAGATTTACATATATCTTATGCAAGTATACATAAATTTTACACATCTAGCAATCTGAAGATTATTTTTCCTGTTTTTTTTTTTCCTGCAATCTCTCGACACATGAATCTGTTCGACCCAGGTTGAGAATTATGGTACAAAGACAAAAGAAAAAGATCACACTTCCTGAGGGCAAGACAACAAGATACATACTACAACTGTACAGACACATTGTGAATAAGAGCTGTTGCAAAGAGATTTTACAATATTCTCTCTATTGCTCCTAACACTCTCTGCAATGATTGTCACTACTAAAAAAATGGATTTTGAATTATTAAGACCTGCCATATAAGGAAAAGATAGTAATTTTTAGAGAATAAGACAATGAGCTTATTCTTCTTGAAGTTTTAAAGTTGCAATAATATTGTATACAAATCTTGTAGATACACTCCAATAATGCTTGTTAAATATAAACAAAATTCTTCATGGTTCAGCAAAATACATTCAAGAAGAAAATAATCTTTAAATTCGAACAGATAAAGCTTAATGCAGAGTATCTAATCTGTATTATTTAATAAACACAAACTGCAGGACTCATATGTACCACATTTCTGTTCTCAAGCCTAACTACTCAGAGGTCAGGGAAAACCTCATAGGGCTGAGAGACAAGAAAAGAAGCAATGGCAGATAAAATTTGGAAAATATCAGTTTTAGTAATAGATACATTACTGATGATTTAATAGAGGCTTATCTTCAGCTAACACCAGCTTGTCATCATATCGCAGACACTTATTACCAGCTAAAGTAAGACAATAGTCTCTTTCTTTTTCTTTCTTTCATCTTGATTTGCTGTTTATTCAGATTACAAAAAAGCCCCAGATTACAAAATCTGCCTACTCTGGCACAGGCACTCCCTCACTTCTACCACTGGGGTGGTTTTTAGCAAAGCTGGACTGCGGATCCTCGCAAGCTTTTCAGAACTATTTTCTTTGTGCTAAAAACTTTCATAAGTGTTTTCTTCTATTGCCCCCAGAGACTTGAAACTTTATCTTGCTAACAGACAATCATGAGGCAAATTTTTAACAGAAATTGAATATGACATACAAGCCCATCCATGCCCGTAATTGAAAAGGAAAGGAACTGGGACCTGTAAAGTCCAGAGAATGTAGCATAGCAAACGTCATAGCCACTAACTTTTTCTTCACATTCCTTACTGATACAGTGTCAGGAAAGAAAGGTTCTGTCCTGTCCTTGTCCCTGGTCAATGCTAAGAATTTTCTTGTGCACAGGTTAAAAACAAGAGTCTGTATGGATGACAGCATTGCAGTTCTCAAGCCGTTGCAGTCCAAGTCCTCCCAGTTTCCTGAAGGAATGCTGATTGATTTTTTTTTTCTCTCCTGGTTCAATACTTCATCTTGTTGCCATTGTTAGAAATTCTTGTGATAGCAGAAATTCAGAAATTCCTTTTCAACTTTGCCCCCATTTGTTCTTAGATATGGCATCTGAAAGCTGTGGGAGTTAGCAAGACTTGTCTGGTTAGCATTTTCAGGCTCATGCTTTCACAAGGGTGGTATGTACCACACTCACCACTCTGGCTGTAGGGAAAAATAGCAATATAAGGGCAGGAGGAGAATTTGCCATGTCAAAAACTTCAGCTATAGAAGAATTTTTAAACAGCATGCTACCTGAGAAGTCCTCATGTAGCATACATTTCAATGTGCAGCACTTTGTGGACCTAAATGGAATAGTGAATATTTTGCACCCCACAGCTATAGCCTGTAAAAAGTTAACACACTGTTGATAAAAATACCAATTTTAATGTGTTTTTAGAAAGGTGAAAGTTTATAAACTTTCATGATTTAGATTACTTCAGAGAGAAGAAAAGATTCCCAAATTAATTTGTGTTATGCATGTCTCACAATATGCAACAGATGTTTTCTATTTAACCAGCCGAGGTGAGACAGAGATTGCCCTTTAAAACAGCAAATTCTGTCACCAAACCTCTGTTTTAACACACCAACATGATTTTCTGTTGCTTACTTTCAAGTGCTTTGAGCTGGTTTCTTTTTTCTTGTAGTGGCTTACACAAACAATCTATAAATAAGTAAAAAGAACTGATCTGGCTTTGAAAAGAAAAAAAAAAAATCACTCCAACACACACGCAATTGCATGTTTGGCAGGATGACTAAACTGCAGTGGGTAACACCACTGAGATGCTTCTTAGCTGCAGTGTGGGAATAAGAATGAAGAGCATCAAGAAGAAAACAATTTCAGAAAGAAAAATTAACCACATTATGAAGCCATAATCCAAAGCTCCTTAAGGACACCTGCTTTCTATAAAGTAGATTCCTTGTATGGTAGGTAGAAAAAATAGCTGGTAAAAGGGGTCATGCACAAATGGGAAGTAAAGGAGAAACAAGAAGAAAAACAAAGTCAAACACTTCATATGCAATCGTACATTATGTTGTTCTTGGTACCTAATTAATTAGGAAAAAGAATATTTTAAGGACTGAATAAAGAAAACCTTACATAGATTTTGATTTTGGGGTTTTTTCCCCTAAATTTTCTCCTCAGTAAAATGAAGTATCATCTTCAGAACTTCTGAAATCTCTGTCATGTAAGTACATATTTTAGAATGTATTTATTAGGTGACAATATGTTTGTATTTCTAGAAATGAGCTGTGGCCCATCACGCAAATCCATCCTAAAGTGTTTTTTGGTTTTGTTTTTTTTTTTTTGTAGTCAGTTTTGACATGAGAAATATTAAAAGCTCCTTCAAAAGCTCTCAAGCTTGACTCATGCCAGGCTGATGTTTGCATCCATTATGTGTGAGCACTCAGCTAAAAATCCTTCTGCACTGATTCTTGGACAAGGAACCAGGAATCTAGAGAAAAGAGGTGGCTTAAATCCACTGCAAACCTAAATTAAGTACTGTGGTGTTAAAATGCTTCATCTTGTTTACATTCTATATTAAAAGACAATAAGTGGCAAAGTTTCATTATATCCTTTTAATTAAATACATAATCAGGAAAAGGAAATAAAAATATTAAACCACAAATGTCACAGGCTCAGTCTTCTTATGATAACCTGTGGTTGTTCCCACAAGAATTAGACTGCTAAAAGTGAAACCTATAACTACGTAATAACTTTGCAAGGAACTGAAGAGTGGCAGTGAGGAGCCAGATTTTCTAGACATTTCCTCTGAAACATTTTGTGTAAAATTCCCTTGAAATTTCTAAAGCACTTGGCTCCAAAGGCTTGAATTTGATTTGTGTTAGACCACAGTGATTCTTAACGAGCAAAGATTTCTTAACTTGTAGTTACAAATCAAAACTTCCCTTTTTTTTTTTTAACCTTACCCTTAAACCCATTTCTCACAAGTGGCCATTTAGAGTTCACACAAATAACGTTCTGCACTCAGTAGAGTCTATACTGGTCCAATTTGTAGTTTATTTGTTCAGTAATGATCTCATCAAAACCTGCTCTGTAGAGGAATAACTCCCAGGAGGATCTGGAGATGACATAGATTGTCATCTACCTCTTATGAGATTCTGGCTGTAACTGACACTTACAGACAGGCACAAAAAGGTTTCCATGCATTCTCCAACTCCACCATTCTTTTGAGACTGTAGCATCATCAAAGTGGTAAAAAAACACCCCAAAACCAGAAGAAAATCACTAATCCTTTGGAACATTTTTATGTACTATGACATTCTGTCCACTTTGGTTGTCATTGCATATTTTAACCATAAGCACAAAACAGCACATAGAACACCAGAAGATATTTTCATACACCTCACTGTTGTCACAATCTTGGCAGAAAAATTAGTTTTGTGGTTATTTAAACAATGAAGCCATCTGTGAGGCTGATGCCATATCAAAGGAAGTTTACTGCAATACTGTTCAGTGTGCAGCTAAAGAAGATTGTCTTCTGTTATTTGTCTAAAAGATTATTTACTGGAAGCAAAGAAAGAGAGTTAATAGTGAAATTGCTCCAAAACTCATTAATTTCATGTTTCTTTCTGTACTAAAATTATGCAAGAGGGTAAGGCTGTTCTCTTAATCTTTAAAAAAAAAAAAAAGTCTCTTCTACACAAATCTCCAAATGATTGTGTTTCACTGGGGATCATGTTGCACTTCCAGAGACTTCACATACATGTGAGTCACTAGATCAGGCTGAGGAGACATGATGACTACACTGTACACTAAAAGTGAATGGAACTGAGGCCAGCTGGCACATTATTATTAAACTTTCTGAGCCTGCAAAACAGGATGGCTGTGTCCAGATTGCTTGCTCAAAACAGTCACCAGGCTGTTGCAACTTCTGAATCATTCCTACAAGTTGTTCAGGAAAGTGCTATTCGGCCAAAACAAAACTCGTGCTGTGATCCATCCAACAACAATATAGATGGCTGTCAGTACCTCTGCCCACATCCTGACAGAGGCTATATTCTCCTGTAGACAAGGAGAGGGGGTGTCCAACTGCAGCATACCAACTGCTCACTCATTCCAGACCAGAAAGAGCATCAACACCTCCTATGGCAGATGGAATTCAACTTTTGGGTGGATTTGTGGCCACTGCTGTATGCCTTTGCTATCTGTTAGAGAGCACTTTGCTTCTGTTTAGTATATTAATAATTCTATGATATATCCCACAGTGAACAAAAAGAAGCACTCAGATCATCTTTCCCTTATTAATGATTATGCAGGGGAGAAATCATAACATTATCTCTGCTGCCATCTCTGATGGAATTGGACAACCTTCTCACAAATAACTGAGGAGCTTTTGGGGTTTGTTTTCAAGGTATACCTGCTTAAGTATCCAAACAAGAGAAAATTTAAAAACAGCTAAAAGTATATTCCCACAGGATATGAAAGAAGGAAGCAAGGATAAAATCTGCACTGTACTGATAGCAAGGACCATATCTACACAAATGCAAAAGACTCAAATAGATCAAATAGGCTTTTTTTTTTTTTTCCCTAAGGCTTTCATACCACTCTGTCACCTGGAGATGTTAACCTGTTGAATAGCTACCAAGAGAATTGTATGGATTTCTGTAGTCTGAAAGGTACCCATTCTTGCTGGTACTGCCCCTCTAAGGTGTAGCCTGGCACATCAATTTGCTTCACATAAACCTTGGGAGAGAAAGTGATTTTATGTATCTCTCTCCTAATATTAAGCCATTAATTTTTCCTCCCCCCAAAACAGCTCTGTAATCTGCCAGCTGTTAAATGACAGAAGTGAGATCTTTATATTCACTCAGTAATCACAGCAGCTCCTTTTTGCTAAACCAGTTTTCAATTTACAAAGAGCTTGTCAAGGTGATCGGTAACATCTCAAGAGACACACATGCTGTGCCTTCATCATTCACCTACATTTTTAATGTGATTCCAAGGCTGGCTGTAGAATACCTCCCACAATACAAGAAGTTTCTATGAAACCAACAAAATACTTCAAATTATTAAGTGCCCCTTCAGTATGTCCAATACGTGGCATTTTCAGGCATTAAAAATCTTCATGGTTTCTCACAGTTAGAAAATTGGTTTAGAATTTATTGGAACTTATTTTAATTGCTGAATGCTGAAGCAATACAGGTATACTAATAATGTTGTAAAAATTACTACATATTGAATTGCTCTTCAAAATACTTTCACTAAGAGCTAAAAAAAAGGTTCAATAAATGTATTTTGGGAACCCTATTCTTATGGAACAAAGCCAATGTGGTAGGTGTTAAAAAAATTGTGTCTGACTAGAGTAGCTAACAGCACAGACATTTTTCTTGACATACCAAAATCTGAAGTAAAACTCCAGAATTTCAATTTCAGATGCACAATTATGGCAAAATTAAGCAGCATGGAAGTGCATCTCATTTGAAAATAAAACATTTTGAATTTTTATATCTCACAATTATTAAATCTTTTATCTTGAAACAGTGAGTGAGATTTAGAAATCTTATGGGTTTGTCCTTTATTTGGAGCATGTAAGTCCCAATGCAGTGTCATACTAGTACTCATGCTTATCTGTAATTATAAGTGTTTAGTCAAATAATTCACATTCAGAAATTCAAATAATATACAGTTATCTAAATCCAGCAAATGCAAAAAAAAAAAAAAACCAAAAAAACAAAAAAACAAACCTGTTGAAAGTGATTGTTAGGAATCAAGAAGAGATTATTCCTCTTTCAGTATTTTGGCTTATCAAGACACTACTACCACTGATGGTCTTTATGAAAAAGATCTCCTTATGAAAGTTACAGAATCTTTTTGGGCAAAGTAATTCTGGCATTCTTATACGTAAATGAAATACAAATGCACAGAGAAGAAGGTCATAAAGGTTGCCCTAAAGTTAATGTATGTAAGGGTAGAGTTGTGCAGTTAATATATTTTCTTCTGATAGATCTCACACATCCCCAGAAAAAGAGGATTTAATACTACTGAGATTTCGTCTCTGCTGTAACATAGTTTGGGTATTAATGAAGAGAGTATTATTTAAAAGTCTTCAGACCATTTATCTTTAGTCATGGCCACAAGTTTGCAACCCTTTCCATCAGCACGCAGCCCAGCTATTAACAAGCTTCAGGTGTCAGTGCAGGCACCCCAAGAGCATCCTCACCAGAAGGTCTGACTGCTGGAGCTCAGGGCTTTCCAGAGCTCCTGCCAGCACTGCTGATGTCCCAGCCTTGATGTTGGTCTGTGCCCTGTGCCCAATCCCACAGCTTTGTTCACCACACCAGTGCTGGGCCTGTCCCAGGACACAACCCTCAGCACTGTCCTCCTCCCCCAGGCTCTTGCTGGTGAGACCTCTGACCCAGTCAGCCATGCAGCACAGATTGCCCTTGCTGGTCTTGATTTCATTTCTAGAACTTGAGAACACTTGTTCTTTTTCAAGACAAGGTAGGTTGCTTCTTACAGCCAGGGTAGTGGTTTTCATGTAATAATACCATAATACTGTCAGCAATTCAATCTATAGCTTTCACACCTGAAAAATCAGAAGATACAAGTTACAAGACACAAATCCAAATAAAAGCTTTGGTTTACAGAGCTTAAAGTACTGTTGTATGGAATTCTCACACTCCAGACTATGGGTCTGCATGCAGAGAAAGAAAACCCCAAAGAACAAAAAAATCCACCCTTCCCAGGATTGTTTATGGCTTCCAGGATCACCCATGTGCTCTATCAGATCATAGCAAAAAGTATTTAGCATTTTTCAAGATGTCAAAGTGAGAAAAATACAGTTTTAGAATAAAAGAGGCAAGGCATATATAAACAGCAGAGTCAAAGCTTGCTCAGCAAGATCCTGACCTGCAAAAAAAAGGCTTCTATCCAAAAGTTATGAATCCCCTCAATTCTGACATAGTTTGATTACTTAGTTAAACAGCTGCACAAAAAGTGCCTGGCTTATTCCCATTGACCATCACAAGTACAGCAATGCTGCCACCATGACACTTCTGGTAGACAACATGCAAAGGTGAATTTACTTCCCCATAAGCAGACACATAACTTTCTTTTGGGAACATGACACTCAGGAGATAATCAAATCAATATGAGAAAAAAAAAAGTTATTCATAACACAATGATGACAATTAAAAAAACCCAAAAAACTATAAAAGGAAATATGTAAGAAGATGTTACTAGAGCACTTCTGAAAAGCACACATACCTTGTATCAACCAGAAACCACACATCAATGAGAATGGCATGAAGTGTGGTAATGGCTGTTTATCAAATTATAGAAACAGTGAAAAAGTATAGCAATATTATTAAAATTATTAGCACGTAAGCAATACTTTAATCCAATATTTTCTTAACATCAAGAATAATTTGCTATTTTTTCCCTCTAATTCCAGTGTAGTTTTGAGATTTCTTTGAATATTTTTCGGTCAGTTTCACTGACAGTTGTAGAGGATGTGGCCAAAGAGATGATTTCACTTATCTGCTGCAGCAAATGGAATCAACTTGTATTATTTCAGGGGATAAGACAAACCCTGTAAAAATCAAATCTCAGCTGTCAAACAGAAGGACTGTTTAAGTACAACACTGAATTAGCAGTAAAGAAAGTAAGAGTCACCTGAGCAGCTGTAAGGGAGAGCTCGATAAAACTTGGATGGGTTGTTGTGGTTTAAGCCACAATGGACCAATCAGAAGTTTTTTTTTTAATTGGCGTGTCATTTGGCCACTTAGAGAACAGAATGCAACTTTTGGGTGATATTCATGAAAGCTCACCTCAGAGTTCAAGCCTCTTGGACTTCTGGCCGGCGAGCAGTTCACATCTCCGTGAGTTGGACAGGCCCGGTCCAGCCCCACGGCCCTCCCCGGGCAGTTGGGGTCGGGCCGGGCTGAGCCCCGTGGTGTTAGGGGGGCTGCCCTGCCAGCCTCAGCCTAGCCCAGGCTTTTATGGGAGACCCGCCTGGCTCAGGGACTCTCAGGCTGGGGGAGGGGATGAGGTGCCCCTGTCCCAGCCCAGATCAGTTTTTGGCAGCTATGAAACGTCCTGCTGTTTCCCCTTTTGGGGAGAGCTGGCTTGGGAGCTGGCTATGAGC
>VZSR01003806.1:1220368-1243452 GCA_013398615.1 Brachypodius melanocephalos | reverse complement strand
ACAGGGAGCATAACCCAAACCACCACATGGCTTTAACAGGTAAATAAGAACTATTTTCTTTTAAATCAAAATAACCAATGCACAGATTCATTTTTGCAGGTCTCATCATAAGCTGGGCATATATTCACACTACAGTGACAAAACATAAAATTTTGTGCACATCCTCTTTTTGAGTATAAATGGCATAGGAACTCCCTGAGCTGACTTTTCTCAAAATAGAAGCTTGGTAGATCCTGTTTAGTCTTTATGAAATGCAGAATTGTTATCTTACCTCTTCCCATGTTTTACATGGTATTAAATAACATAGGAAACTCAGGATTTCTTCTAGCACTACATAAAGTAACCTTACAGTTTTAACATATACCATAAAGTTTAAGATGCGTTTGATGGCTTAAGTATTCACAGGAGGAAAGCTCATTTACCTCTCAGTTTTACAGCTCCAAGCAGGGCAGCACTATATAAAAGATACTTTGTCATTCCTTGCCCTTCATACCAGGCTGATTCCTGGGCTGTTGGGGGACTAAGACATATGAGCTTTCACGGTGTACAAGGACAGAGACAATATTACATAGATGGAACGTGGACAATATCCTCTCTTACTGAACACTACTTAGAGGTTTTAATTGCAGAATGTTTCCTTGATACCTCATTTCTTCCAAGACCTCATACCTTTTAATTTAACAAGATTAATTTAAACAAGAAATCATACAGACCAAAAAATAGAAGTGAAGCAAAAAAACCTCAAAAGACTCATGATAGTCCCCATAAATATCACTATTTAACTTTAGCACAAATCTGTTGGGATTTCTGTAGGTCCATTTTAAAGACCTGTGCTGAAATTTAATAACCCTCAAACATTTTTATTATTCACTGTGTTTCATTAGAATTGGGGTAGAATAAGGGTCTAAGGCACAAGATGTCTCACCCACAGCCACATCTTCATAAAGTCTGAGAGCTAGGAGTCACAGTTTTCATAGTATTAGCATTTCACCCCCATTTGTCTGCGGTTTAGAAATGCTACTCCCCAATTTAGTGCCTCTCTCCTCCCCATCCCTGACTGAGACTCCAAAATGTGTCCAAAGAGGAGACCTGGAGGCATATATGGTAAAGATGACAGGTTGAGAGGAGAACAATGAACCAGAAACAGCAACAAGACAAGAAAAGGAATAGCAACTGCATCAATACTGATAACAAAAGACTACCAAAAAAAAAAAAAAAAAAAGGGCAATTCACACACAAAATGCTCACCCAGCCCTACCTGACCATTCACAGCTGGTGGCACCCCACCCCAACCACTCCCATGTCTGCCATCCTTATTCTATCAGAAGTTATCCTTATCATAGAATCATCCTTATTCTATGCAGAAGAGAGAGTGTCCTTTTCTCCCCACCCCAGCAATGTCACACAATTGTTTTGAATAAAATTAGGTCTTAGCCATGCCCACACAGCTCCAGGCTCTGTCCCCTCAAAGCTACAGTAAAAACTTAACCCTGTCCTTGGCTGAAATCAGGACACTAGTCCAGGCAAGGTACTGGAATTAGCAAACACCTTACAGTGCCAGGGACACAGAAGGAGGTGATCGTTCAATCCCACTTACCTCCCGCTTTCATGCCTCCAAGCAGTGCTACACTGCTTATAAGGTACTTAAATTTTCCTGTCTTCCCTTTACCTTTGTCCTTTTTTTGGCTACTAATTGTCTAAATTCTTCAGCACAGAGATGACTTCTTCTTAATCCTGTTCATTGCAATGTACTAAGAAAGTAACGTGATGTGTCCTGTACAGAAAGTGGGTTTGGGTTAAAAATAGTAATATGGTGTTTAAATGATCAATAAGAGAGAAGAAACTCAACATTGGTAAAGGATAACTCAACAGCAAGAGAGAACTCAACATCTCTGCAATCTGCTTATGCCCAAAATTAAAGAAAGTAAGGGGGCTCAGTACAAGATTATATGTGTCATGGCCAACATTAAGACAGTGTAATAAACCTGAAAACTTGTTGAAGCAGCCTTCTTATTAGAGGTTAGAAATGAACTGAGACACACATTTCTTGTTAAATACAACATGAAAAGGGTCCTGGTTTATTCCTCTTTACAGCTCAGCCATCCTGACTCTGACTGTTCACTGACTCTGGCTGCAGCAAGCTCCAACTGTAGGTTTCCCTTGCAGCCTCCTACTGCTGGTTATTGCCTGCTAAACTCTGACTGCATATGTTAGTTTGGAGACTCTGAATGCAGGGTTTTACCCAGCTAGACTGTGACTGCAGGTTCCAACAACAGGCTCTGACTGCACACCCAGACTGACCTGACAGCAGTGATTCTCTCTCACCAGGATCCTTCTTCTTCATGATCCTCTTGTTCCCCCTTCCTCAAGGTTCCTCTTCTTTCATGATCCTCACACTCATGATCCTCCACAATGATTCCCTACACCAGCTAGCCACTCCCTTTTATCACACTTATCTTTATTGGCTACAGCTGTAACTCATCAGGGGCAAGGCTGTGTTGAGTAATTAAGACAGCTGTTACTTATCAGAGAAAAGCTCAATGTATTCTCTTCTCCTATAAAAACTAAGTCGAAGCATTCCACTGAGTTGTAGCCAATTGTGAACATTATACATTATTTAAATGTAGTCTTGTGTCTGTAAACTACCATTGTCTGTCCATATAATTACTCATGCATATACACTGTCACTGATGAAATTTTCAGATGAGCTTAGAAGAAATTTTAGTGTTCCTTTGTGATATTTGCAAATTGGAATCTAGATTCACAAGGGGAGGAATGGAAGTGACACACTGGGTAAGACAGAGAACACCACAAAACAAGCCAAAAAAAACCCCAAATGCCACCTTTTCTTAGTTATAATACGTAGTTCTGAAATTTTTTAGCTCTTTTGAGAACTTGTAGATCTTGTCAGGAGTTTTTATCAGGAAAATATAGGTTCAATTTACATACCACTAACAGGACTATTAACTCTTCAAAAAATAATAAAAAAACAGGATTACAATAGAAAATTAGGAGATTTGTAGATGTTTTAGATCAAATATCTTAGGTGACTTTTAAATCTCCTGTAATAAAGTATCAAGTGTTATGTAGTTACTCTATTTGAACCCAACAAATTGTATAGTAAAACACAACTCACAGAAATGGAGAGACATAAGAAGCATAGAGCACTGCCATTTTACTCCCGCACTTTTAATCAAAATGTGTATCTAATTTTGTACTTGCAATTTTAGTTATATTCCACAGATACTCTTTCTTGCTGAGGTTCTGCTAGTGTAATATTTTTCTGTTTCTCTCCTCTATGAAGGTACTTGTACCTTCTTATCAAATCTTTCCATCAGCTGCATCTGTAGTAGATGGGAAGGGATTGATAAATTATTTTACCCAAGCTCAGGTCGGCAATAACATACTATTTCTCCCTTTCAATTTTTGGTGTAATTTTATTTCCTTTTTCCCATTCCCAAGTGTTGACTTCTTCAAAAATGAAAAGAAAAAAAAAAAAAAAAAGGCAAGAGAGCAAGAAGAGCAAGAGGAAGCTCCAGCATTTTTTCTTCCATAGGGGATTCACATTCTGTGCATCAAATACACTCATTTACTTAAAAGATAGGTTTTAGCTCAGATAGATGGAAGCATCAAAGGTAGAGGAAGATTGGAAGAAAACTATCAGGTAATTCTCATACTTCCAAATTCATACTGAAGTAAATAGACATCTCTTTATTTGAGAATTCTTTTCAAGAATCTGGGTTTTTTGTATACACTTGAAAGTCAAACACCCCTAACTGCCATTCCGAACAATGACCCCTGCAGTTCATGAAGAATATGGACTAGAGCTGCTGAGTTTCCAGTCCAAAATCTTACAATGTTTTCAAATGGAGCTGGATTTCACAGAATGAAGAAAGAAGCACAGCACAGCTTGCAGTGTTTTACTGCTAACAAAGGATTCAAAATAGCCATCTGTGGATCCAAAATGCAATTCTCATGGAAGCTAGTACCAATGAGTGTAAATGAGGTGTAAGCTCATTGTTATTCTCAAGGAAAGATGCTGAAGGTGTTCCGAGTCAAAAAAGTCAGGTAGGGATTCTGACACAGCAGAATAGCATCATTTTAGAGATGGATACTCACTTAAGACTGATAGATATAATTTATGGCTATTTTCTTTCTTGGCAAAAAAATAAATAAAATTCATCAGCAAATGAAGTACAAATCATTTTGTATTTCTTCTAAAATGTAGGGAATTAGTACAAGGCATTGGTTCCCATGCTTCTCAATCCTAAATACAACAAAATACTTAAAGGATATGCATCACAAAATAATTAAATTCCTTATTTCCCATGTCTCTGAGGATTTGGAATGGAGGTAATCTATCCACCTCAGGGTGAACATTTCTTCAGGCTGCTGCTGATACAACTTTTTGGTGTCTATTTAGAGAGCATTTTAATGCCATTACTACTATGACTATTTTTTTAAGGTAAACTTTCTTGGGAATAGTCTTTTAGAATTCATAAATTCAAGCCACATAAATTCAAGCCAAATTGATAGAATAGAAAAAAAAATAAATACTCGAATGCTAAAAAAAATAATTGATACAAAATTTAATTGGATATCAGAGTAAGCTCAAATTGTACATTTCTTTATTGTATGTACTGTATGTTAGAAATAAATGCACTATTTAAATTATTTTATATGCCATAATATAATTTCTGTACTCTATTAGAAGGATGTTTTCCTTTGCTAATTGGTATCAAGATCAGATGGGATGAAAGTAAATACCTACACAAAATCAAAACTTTATAAGACATGGTTTGGAGCAGGAATAAGTCTCAATGAGGACTTCCTCCCCTGCACTCCAAGTATTTATACTGTAATTTCTTAAATATTTTCATGTTGCTATATAATACCCCAAAGGCAAATATCCCACTTCCTTCAATTGGGAGAAAGATTTAATTCAGGATGTTTCACTTTGCAGCATCATTACTTGACATCTCTACCATCTACAGAGTAGTTCCCCTTGCATACTAACAGAGCATCCAATTAAGCTATGAAAAACAAAAAGTTTCATTGTAGTTCTTGCAATCTAAAAGAGATGATTAAGGAACTTCTGAGGCATGCAGAGGTATAAATTAGCAAAATAAAAGGATGTTAACAAGGCCAACATTATACAGATAGAGCACAAGCCACATCATCTAGCCAGGATTTGATTTAACTGTTCAGCAGATTGTAATTAGAGATAAAAAGCTATACACATTTTCAATTTCAAAAGCTGATGTACTCTAAGCTTTAAAGTAAAACAAGAAACTATTGTAGAAAAAACAAAGTCTCTAAGGAGCATCCCCACAGGCATACATTCACTTCAAAATAATGCTTTCAATAATGTAAAAATAAGTTAATTAAAGACATGATTAGAAAAAAAATTGTGCATGATTTTTTACTGAGAACATGATACCATTGAAATGAATGGGAACTTTAGGTGGTGTGCTTGAGGTTTTGACTTGCATAGAGCTATTTTTTTTTCACAGTAGCTGATATGTTTTGGATCTGTGATGAAAATAGTGTTGATATCTGAGAGACGTTTTAGCTATTGCTGAGCAGTGCTTGCACAGAGTCAAGGCCTTTTCTGCTCCTCACACTACTGCGAGCAGGCTGTGGGGGCACAAGATGCTGGGTGGGGACACAGCCTGGACAGCTGGTCCCAGCTGACCCCAGGGATATTCCACACCATATGGCATCATGTTCATCATATAAAGATGGGAGAGGAAGAAAGAGGCAGGGGATCTTCAGAGTGATGCCTTTTGTCTTCCCAAGTCAGCATTGCACATATGAGCCCTGCTTCCCTGGAGATGGCCTGAACATGGGAAGCCGTGAATGAATTCCTTATTTTGCTTTGCTTGTGTATGCACCTCTGCTTTATTTATTAAGCTGTCATTATCCCAACCCATGAATGTTTTCACTACTACTCTCTCCCCATCCCACTGGGGTGAGCAAACAAGCGAGTGGCTGTGTGGGCTCAGTTGCTTGCTGGGGCTAAACCATAGCAAGGTATCGTGAAAAATGGAGTTGCCCCAAGTAGAGATACATGGGGTTTTTTTGGTCAGTAAATTTCCCCATGAAACAACATAACAAAGCAGATTTCTTGTCATGCCATTTCTGATCAGCGCATGTCATTACCCTGCTTTTGAATCCTCAGAGAATCACCTTCAACATCCCTAGCTTAATTACAGTAAAGCCAGGAACAAACAGACAAATACTAAAAGATCTCTCTCACTAAGGAAAAATTAACAAAACTGAGGCTAGGCCCTGAGTAATTACACAGAAGGAACATGCTATGATCAAATAGAGAAGTCTATGTGTAATTACACATGCTTTTGGAAAAGGCAATCATTTTACAAGGTGTCTAGCTAAAATTACATGCTCCTGGGGTTACTAGAGGGCTAGTTGCAACAGTCATAGGTACAATTAAAGAATTTTTAATAAATAAGAGCCTTTCAGTCTTGAAATCTCACACAAGATTTTAGAAAAGTGTTTTGTACACATATATTCCCCCAAGATTTGCAGCAGCAAATGCATAAAGATTGAATGACCATTGCCTTGGCTTGATTAAATACTTCATTTTAACTACCTGCTTTTATTTATATAAAATCTGCTACATGATGATTTCCTTTATATTACAGCATATTTATACAGGAAATATTGAAAATTCTGGTACTGTAAGAGGTTCAAATGTAAATTTTATGAACACGCAAGCAATGTAAAGCTTACTATTTAGTCATTAAATCAAAATAAAAAAAAAATTCCTTACCAATGCAGTTTCTGAAGTTCACAGTATAACCCTGCTATTTGTACAATGTGAATTTTGCTTGAAAAGAAAGCATCCTTTTCTTAGAAGCACCAGCTTGCAGCTACAACTCTCTTTTCTTCTCTGCAACTACACCTCCAGTTTATAATGTTCTCAAGCAGAGAAGGATAAGTTCAGACTATTATTTCTATTGTTTGCACTGAACCTGGCTGAAAACAGAAATGTACCTATAGAGATAAACTGGAGGTTCTCCTGCAACAATTCTTAGCACAAACCTTTAACAAAACCAGGACTGCTCTGCAAAGGAATACTGCTTGTTTCATGGCAGTTTTACATCAGACACAGGTGTTATTACTACTCTACTCTCTCATGAGAAAGAACATTGATTGGATTGAGCAGTATAGTTTGCTGGCTGTTTTGGAACAGGATTAAGACAGTACTGCCAACCATAAGGGGGAAAAAAAAGAAAGAAACCTCATGAAAAAGCATCTTTCCTAGAGAGAAAATTCCCTAGTTACCTCTGTGAATGATTTTAAAGTCATGCTAAAGCTATTAAAGTCACACTTCCATATACTTACGCAATTGCCCCATATTTTCCTTCACTTGACCCACCTAATGCAGAAACCAGGTGTTTCTGTACTTTTGCCTTTGGATGGCTTGGCAAGAATGCTCTAACAATGTCAGAATGCAACTGGGCTACCAACAAAATGTGTATTTTATTTTATTTTCTTAATAAAAGACTTGAAAAGAAAAAGAAATTCCAAAACTACAAAATTTCACTTATCCAAAGAAAGATTCTTCGAGGAAGTCAAATCCCCTAATTTCAAGCCCCTCTTGAGCTGGAGTGAATTCAGTTTTACTGCCTTAGTAATTTAGCCTTTATTGGGATAAAGATAATTGCAGTTCTTCCTGCCAACTCACTGTCATATGGCAGAAGCCAATACAGAAGTAATACAGGAAGAGAGAGAGCACCAGAAGCATGACTTTAAAACTTACCTATTTTTGCAGTCTCCTCTATGTTTTTTGGTTGATTTTAAATTGATTTTTAAGGCAGGACCAACTAAGCTTCAGACACAGCAGAGACAGCTAACAGCTAATTGAGAAGAACAGTCCAAACAGGTTCAGACATATGTATCAATGAGTGAATTGCACTAAACATTATATTTTTTAGGAGAGTAGAACAACACAGCTGAAGTAACTTCCATTTGAAATAAAAGAGCAAGCCTTGATCACATTTTAGAAAGAAAATTTTTCATTGTTCAGGAGAAGATTCTGCATCCCAGGTGAACTCATTTGTCTCAATCCTCTTTAAAAGTGCTAAATATATTCTGTGCTTTCTCAGGGGGCTATTGCAGCTCTGCATCCCAACAGCATATGGCTTAATTTTCATATGGAGGTGTTCACCTTTTCTCATACTCTCTCTGGAATTTAGGATCTGAAAATTCTTCTAGAGCACAACCCAAACCCTAATTTGTACCAATGACTCCTGCAAAGAATCTAGCTCTAACCAAAACGAAGCCCATCTCAGGCAAGTGTTTTCAGAAACTTCACAACATCTCCACAGACAAATGCCGTACTTCCATCTCAGGGCACCTTCTTTGGCTATTGCACCCTGAGAATGGCAAAACCACGTGGCTTGCTTTGGATTGCAATTTAGTCAAACTCTTTTGCATTTCCTCTCTTAAGGATTTTTTCTCTCATTTGTTTGGGATTAGGGTCTGTCAATTCCTTCACCTTGTTTGTTTGTTTGTTTGTTTGTTTTTAATATTTTCCCCTAAGGAAACTAATTTAGGTAAGATATCAATAACAATTGGAGAAATTCACAAGTTTCACTAATTTTACCCCTGTATTCTCAGATCTTGTCTCACAGGTGTATGAGTCTCCCCTGAGTCTCTCTTGAAAGCAGTTTAACCTTCAGTTTACTGCTGTAGCCTTTTCTTTACTGCCAGGAGACTGGCTCTCTACAAATCCAATCACAGAGCCAGCATGTCTGTTTAATAGCAAGAGGTCTAAATTAGCCCACAGCCCCTCTTTGAAAAGTTTTACATCAATAGCACTTAATATTGATAAAATTTAAGAGTTTCACTCAATTAGTGAAGCACCAGTATATTTTAATATTTCAGTTTCTGTTTCCGAGATAAAAAAATCCTTCTCTTGGTTCTATATTCACAAATTTCAAAACTGCTTATCACCATGAGAACAGCAGGAGCAAAGACATATTCCTTTATTATCTCCCTCAATATGAGGGCCGTACAAGAGTATTATATATTCCTCAGTAGGCACTGTTGAGGTTTGACATTGGTAATTAAATGTGTTAACCCCGCTGAAGCTGGCTCAGATTGTTTCTGTCACAACATGTTTAAAGAGCTGCACGGTCAATGCTGTGCTGATATGAGAACCGGCAGTCGTGCAGTGGCATTATTTGCTGGACAGACAACTGACATCAAGAAGTTCAAATGCTCAAAGTGTCAGCTCTCCAGGAGGCTGCTAAACAACCTTGTCCAGCATACAGAGTATATAACTCATTATATTACAAGGTAACACCCAAGTAATTATGCTTAGATCTTTAAAAGGAACAAACAAAATACAAATAAAACCAAGCTTGTACAAGCTTGCACTATTTCTGAATGTTCTTTAAAACATGACAGATCTTTTACAATTCAGTGTAGCTTAATTTCATGATTTTTACAAACAGTCAAAGTCTTCAGTCACTCCAAAAAATAAAATCTATTTCATGGTTACAGATTGCACTCTTTGGCTTTCATCAAATAGTGAACAGAAACAGATACTTTCTAGCCTTCCCATTTTCAAAGACCTGTTTTAACCAGAATGACAACATTTTTTTCCCTTCCTCTTTTACAGTACATGAAATATATGGTATTAAGAGATGCTATAAGCTGCTGCTGCCTCTAACAGCTCCATGACCTAGGAGTTCCTCTTGATTGGACCAATGAATGCAGCTGCTGCTTTCCCATTTGCAGGTTCTACCAGGAGCAAAGCCAAGTGCATATTCCCCAGGCATAAGCAAAAAAAAAACACAATCAGGACCTGCCACAGAGAAGGAAAGCACTCACAGCCCAGCATAATGCTACCAGGACTGACAGAAACACAGACAGTCCCATCCCCTGCTCCTCTGGGCTGGCAGAGACAGGAAGTCACTCATGTGGGTGGACACGTGACACTCTCCCACCCCATGGGTCCCCAGCTCATCAGCTGCCCATCCCAGTGGTCACTTCCAACACATACACACCTGTCCCACAGGCATTCCACCCTATAGTCACCCTCAAATACCTGCACAGACCTTCCATCCATCTGATGCCCCTTCCCAAATCTGGGGTGTCCTCCTAGTTGCTGGTGAGTTCAGCTTAGAGTTTTCTGGCAAATAGCCACGAACACCTGTTCATGATATAGATACAGACATTCACTGTCCCTGCAGCCAGCACCAGGTACCCTGGCTGTGACCTGTGGTCCCACTCTAGCCATTGGTGCTGAGCCCCTTGCTTGTTCTGTAGTCCCTCTGGTTGCTGCTTTTCAGGACACACACTGCTCCTCCACAGCAGCTGGAAGACCTCCAACCCCCTAGTTGCTCACACTGTAGTACAGGGCACCTACACCCCAATGTGACCCTGATAGCTGGCACCCAGGCCAATTCACCCAGTAGCTGATAATCACACACACAGGACGGAGGATGAGATCATGCAGACAGAGTTATGAGAGTCTTTAATAAATAAGGTGGGACAGCCTCTGGTAACCTGGCAGAGGACTCCGTCACACAAGTGCACTTTCCAGCTCCAGTTTACATAATATCAGCTCTTTCATACTCTCCTCCACCTGCCCCAGCTTTGTGTCTCCCCAATTCGCTTCCCCTAAACATTCTTTGTAAATGTTACATAGTCACTCGAGCCTGCTGCAAATATTCCAAATGCTCACATTCCTAGTTTTCCAATACTTTTCAGTCACAAAACCCAGGTGGCTCTCTTCAAAGCTCTGTCTGCATATTTTTTGATGGCATTTCAATTAATAGCTCAAGACTTTTGGGGTTTTGGCACTGCTTCCCACATCTCCTTGGGTGCAGCCTCTGTGCTCCTGTTTACCACTTCCCCTTCAGCATCAAAACAACCCTCGGTCATATAGGATCAGTGAAGCAGATACTCATCTTCCACATGCCCTGACACACTGGACACGAGTTTTTGGTATCTATTTATAAATTTAAGACCTAGAATGCAAGAGCTAGAGCATGAATTTCTTTTGTGAAGCACTGAAAACACTTTAACCTGTAAGTTGTTACAAAGAGCAACATCTGCTTCTTAGACATTATATTTTACCCTTCTAATGGCTGTTCAATCAAGACCTGTCTTTCAGATTTATTAGGTTCTTCACATAGTTAAGGCATTATTGTAATTCTTCATTCTCTGATAAGTTTTATTATAATACTAATCAGAAAGCATGGGAGAATATTAATAATTAACTATGTGCATTCCAATATTACAAGGGCTACATATGCAAGTAAAGTAATCATACCAGAGCTTTTTTTTTTTTTTTAAATAGCCCTTAGGCTAAGTAGCAAAATACAAAAGAAGATGATAACCTCCAAATTGCCTCTGAAATGCTCTTCTGAACTATGCCAGGAATTATTTGACTGGAGACAGAAATCACACATGGGACCATTGTATCGCTCTAACTGTACAATCAAGATTCAGTACCGAGGTCTCTGCACCATTAAATTCCCTGGTACTGAGATAAGCCCCAGGTGTCCATCTTCAGCCAATAACAATCTCTTCTACAAACATAGTCTCTGGGCAGTCATCCTACTGTACATACTTTATCCTGCTGCATATACTTTAAATATAAAAATAATTAACTAACACATAAATTATTTTACATTTTGAAGTTATTACTATGCTTAATCATAGCCAAAGATCAGGAAAAATACACAGCAAACTTTGCTAATAATTATTTGCTATGTTCTAGTAATTTCTATGGCTTGAAGTAGCTCTAAAAATTTGTATAGATGCAGAATTCCTTTATTTTGCACGAAGTTTAAAGGAGTTCAATCAATTCTAACCTTTCTCAACCTTGGGGTATGTCATGTTCTGCCATAATATGGAATGACATTAGTGCACCTGCTATAGTTAAATTAACAATCTATTCACTCAGGGCAAAATTATATAAAGCACTTGAGCCAAGAGTAAGAAAGAAGTGTAGTGCAAAATGTCCCTTCATAGAAAAGAGTTTCCAGGAATCACACATTTTGCTTGCCTGAAGCTAGTTTTGAAATATCTGTCTATTGTTTCCATCAACTGCACAAAGCTCTTCAGCTCCAATGGAAATTTCTTTAAATCATACATTGAAAAAAAAAACAAACCCACAAGCTGCAGTAAGGGAAGTAAGTATTATTAAAATAATAAACTGTTTCCAAAAGGCCTCTGCCAGTACCTATTGCATATATCATGATCAATTATGGCACAATAACTCCACTGTCCCTTTTAATATATTTTTTTGTTATCAAAGCCTCAAAGCCTAAACAGAATCAGCCCAACACCATCAGTAATCCCCCCCTGGCTCCTTACAAGACCACCAGCACACCTTCAATAATCAAAAGGAGGGAAAGGGCTCAGACTTATCACCTGATCCAAGTCCCCATGTATGAAATCTAACTGTAAATTAGACTCCCTTCCTATTTATCACATCCTTCCTTACGCAGACTTAAAATGCTTTTTTACCTGCTGCCATCTGAGGAGGAACAGGGCCTGGGGGGAAGAGAAGGCAGGGGTTCACAGTTCTGAAGCAGCAGCTATTTGTGCTCATGCACATCTATCATCTATGTTTTGATGTATGGCAAAACTCTTAGACATTTCTTTTCCTTTAAAATTGTGATTATATATGTTTTTGTTGTTGTTGTTGTTGTTTTTGGGGGTTTTTGTTGTTTTTTTTTTTTTTTTTTTTTTTTAACAATGTATGTGCTCCTCTGCAAAGTTAACTCATCATTTCCTGGTAAATGATTTGTGACAGACAACATGTTTCATTTGTTTACTCATGGTTTTAGACCTCTGTGGCTATTCACCAGGCTGCTGAATGAGGAAATTTCTGAAGCGTTCTCAGGAAAATATCAGGCTCAACCAGAAGCAGGTTCTAGGGAGCAGAAAAGGAATGGGAGGTAACAAGCAGATATTATCTGCAGGACAAGTGCGAACTGAGAAAGACCTGAGAAAAAACTGAAAGAGAATGGAACAGAGAAGTTGATTTCACCTCTTTCATTTCCATTTGGTTCACCCCACATATCTGGTTATTATATTTTAATTTCCTTGTAATAACCAGAACTGCAGAGTTAAGAAGCTAAGTATTTTTTCTCAGTCACCACTCTTAAAACTGAGGTGTTCCTGTCTCCAGATTCTGTCCAGCATATCTGACATGATTCATAGGTCCAAAGGATATTCAGGATTGGAAAGACTCCAAAAGGGTCCAGTCCAGCTCTTAAGTAAATGGCTTGTATGGGGACTGAACCAACAATCTTGGAGTTATTAGCACCATGTTCTAACCAACTATTCCATCATACATTTCCCCACTATAAATAAGAATCTTAAGATATGAGTTCAAATGAACAGTATTGAAATAATTAAAACTTCAAGTATATGCAGGTCTTAAGAGACTGTATCTGAGTTTCTTGGGTTTATGTCTGAAAGAACTAAATTAATCATCTTTGCAGCATCTTAAATAGCACATTAATTTTCCATTGGATTTCCTTTACAATCACACACAGCAGGAATCTCTATTAATTGTTTGTGCAGTTTCAGTGTGTTGCACTGGTTCAGACTGACAGACAACCCAGTATTTCTAAGCTGTTTGCATGCTCTCTGCTAGGATTTGGGCCCTGGTATTGCCCCAGGAACTGAAGCAACCTGGCCCTGGAGTCTACTCTCTGCAGTCCATATAAAACAAGGCTGCATATTTTCCTTGGCTCCAGGACAGGTTCCAGTGTGGGGGATTTTCCAGGCTGTGCTTTGGTATTGTCCAGGAGAGTGCTGTGACAGAACTATGCCAGGGACCAATGCAGTCACTTAACACCTTACATTACCAAGCTCCACCCTTTAACCTAGTGTTTAACCCAGGGTTAGTGTAGATGCACCTTCCTGGGCATAGCTGAGTGGATGGTGGAAGAATTTCCCCAGTAGCTGCTTGTGTGTTAATCTTCCCTGCTGGGAGGGGTCACACTTCAGCTGTACATCATAGGAGCCATGTCTCACCACGAGTCCTCTGGGCCCTAAGATTATTTTTTTTAATTTTGATTTTATTTTTTGATTTATTTTGTGGTATAGACATAGCATTTAAAGTTAATGAGATTTCTTTTTGCTATATTTAAGTACACTTGAAAAGGAAGAAATCAAACTGTGCTTTGAAATATAATATTTTACATTTCAACAATGAAGAAAAATATAAAAGAAGAGTGATAAACATTTCTGAAACTCAAACACCTCAGCTAGATACAATCTGGTGCGTTTGAAACATCGGGGGAAGAGAAAACACATTTATGCAAGTAAAGCTATTTTTAGTAATCATTGCTCATATATGAACATATATACTGTAGGGAAAAATATCAGACATATATCAGTCAGCAACAATGCCTTTTTTAGGTATCAAATTCTTTTAAGTGAGAATTTAAAACAGAAGATTCATGTGAGATTGTAATTACAAACTAAAACTGATACATCAGCCGTCCTAGGAGGAATGGACTATAATCAATATTTTGACTAATAACTACAATGACACTGGCTGAATTGTAACTATGGTCAGAGATTTTTGATGAGTGGATGTAAGAAAAGTGCAGTTTAGTATTGTACACAATGAACAAGTACTGAGAACTTATTTGAAGCAGTGATCCATCATTTGTCCCAAACATGACAGTGCAATCATGCAGTAAATGCATGCTGTGTCAGATGCAACTGATCAAACAGACATGACTGCTGCTGAATCATGCAATTATGTTCCCCTCTATCCCATCTGCTATTAATAACAGATGTAAATGCATAGGAATAAAGTAGTGGAGAATTGCTGTAAGTACAAACAAGAATAGATGGATAAGCACATAAAAGTAAAGTGTCAGCATCAAATCAGCATGAAAGGAAGATAAAAATAAAAACAAAAACCACCAAACCTGATAAGGCTGTAATGTAAAATGAACCATATTATCAGAAAAAACTGCTACATTAATACGTGTTCCAGAAATTTACACTGTGTACTCCTTTTTCATCACTTCCCTGTAGCTTTGAAGTGCTGCATATGGTTCAGATTTTATTAAAATAATAGCATAATAGAATGCCATTTAGAATGTCATACTTGCTTGCTTGATAAAATATGACTTAAAGACCAATATCCACCAAAGAATCCATACCCACAGGAGTTTCAGTGCCAAGATGCTCTTAAGAATTCACCAGGTTCTTGTAAATTCAACTTGCACAGAGATAGGTAAAACAGAGTACACAGTGCTCTGAATCAACACAGAGAACAAAGTACGCTGAAATTGGCACCACTTTCCAAAACTCAGTCTATAGCTGGGGGGAAAAGGTACTTTTAACTACATTTTCTCTTCTTAGTCCTTTAGGAGTCTGTTTTTGGATGATATGCAAAAGGAAAAGAGATTGCTGACTCGCTAAGTCTTTACTCAGCTGATTCGCAAAGGAGACATCAATAACCAGTTCTGTCCTACACAAAGAGAGCAAGGCATCCTCCAGATCATACTTTTTGCTGTAACTATACTCAATTACTACTTGATTTGAACACCAGGAGTGGTATCAGTTTTGTGACAATTCCATTTAGCTTTGTATTTGAGAACAGTATAGCACACATAAAAGAGCATCTAAGAAGTCCCTGGGAACAGTAGGGTGTGTAGAGTAGTGTACAGTAGGGAAAGAAAGAGCACAATTATTTGATGGTGCCTATGGATGTCACCATAACTCAGTATTTGTGTGCTGCTTGCCATGACAGGGTTACAGACAAAATTCTGAGGCTGAATCAAAATCCTTATTATTTTTTCCCCTAGATAAATCTATTATTTCTGAGACTGGTGCTCACAAAAGTAATTTACATTGCTCCATGGCCAGATATCTTTTTCCATGTATACCTGTACTAATAAAGAACCATCCCTCCAGTTTTCACTTGTCACAGCTGAATCTGCTCACTGAACTGCCAACGGACCAGGTTACTGAGCCTGTCATAACCTCCAGAAAAAAAAAAAGAAAAAAAAAGAAAAAGAAAAAGAAAAAAAGCACCTAGGTTTTAGAGATAACCTCTAAACTTTAATAGGATAGGAGGTTTGTTGTTGTTGTTATTTGACTTTTCAAAACTTAATTGAAATTTGGACTGAAATGCCCATCTCCCTTATCCTTTAACGGTGGATAATGCCAATGGCTGCCAGCAGCATTTTACATTTGTGCCAATGTAGAAGAGGGAGATTCCTGCCCATGGTGCCACATGCTGGCACAGTTATGTAAACACAGTACTGGGTTACAAAATAACAAAAAAAGCAGGCAATGCATAAATTTGTGAAATTGAATGGTGAGATCTTAATATATTTTGTGTTTCATTTTTTAATATAAACCCCAGAATGGAATGTCGTTTTCAATAGAAAAGTCCACTCTTTTCTAACAGTGTGTATTGCTGTTAGTCAAGATAAAGACAAGCAGGAATATTTTTAAAAAATCTTATTTGTTATGTGATAGCACGACAAGTGGATGTTTTTGAAACCGAAGGTATTGTAGTCCATCTGTAAAGAATTGTCACTTTAATGGAAACACCCTGTGTATTACAAGACATTGTGACAGAAGAATTTGCATCACATCTGAAATTGGCACAGTTTATATATAATTTAGAACCCATTAGGAAGAAAATGTAGTTTTCAGTCTGAGGAATTTTCATTGGAGAAATCTTCTTGCATAATAGTAGCACATATAGTAGTAGTGACCTAGCAAACAAATAAAAGATTTCTGTCTTAAGCCAGCAACTTTATGCTGGAATTTAATTCCGGTGTGAACCACTCAATAAAATCAAATTGCCATTATCTCAGACATACCACAGAAATGATTGGCAATAATGATTCAATTTCAGCTCACCCCTAAGAACTCAAGCTTCTTGGTGGTGAGAAATTCAATCCCAGAGTATTGCACTGTGGACTGCTTGAATCAAGAACTTCTTAAAAATCCCTCAAGGAACAGTTAGGACTCTCTTTGTCTTCCCACAGAGCTATAAAAGGTCCAGCATCCCCAATTAGCACAGTCACAGCACCTATGACCCTAAACAAGCCCTAGGTTGAGATGCATCTGAGCAGAAAAAAGAATCAGGAGGGTCTTCAGGAAAGGTTTTAGGTGTCTGCAATTGTGAGCATCAGTGCAATGGCCTTTAACCTGGAACAGTGCACAGAGCATTTCCTGTGACCAAGCTGAAGTCTCATCAAATACCAGTAGTGACAGAAAAAATAGTAGGCCATAAGGTGAAAGAAGAAAAGTTCAGGTATGTCCATTTGAGGGCTAAAGTCCTAAAGGAATGTCCTTAGGTAGTATTTCTTCATGATGGAAAGAAAATATGACATGTTGCAGGAAAAGGTAAACGATTTCAGTATTGCAAGTTTCTGTTCAGCCCATCCACTGTTAGCTCTCCTTTCTTGAGCACAGAAGATAGCTGAGAACTTGACAAGCTTTGCTAGAAGCACCACACATCCCATTTTCACCTGTCAATAATCTCCAGGGATTCAAGCAGAGAAAAATAAGAGGAAAACAGTATCAAACCAAACCAAGCAGCCAAACGAAATAGCAACAGAAAAAGATGAAGTCACAGAAATGAAATATTCTGGTGTCAGCAGGTGAGGTACAAAGGCCCTGAAACATGGGAAATAATTAAAATATTAATTAACTATAAATAAATAAATTTTATATAAAATAAATAAATATAAATCTTAATTGATAAATTTATTAATTAATAAATACCAAACCACAGAATCAACAAATTTTAGACCCCTTTCAGAAAATGCCTCCTGATCAAGCACCAATGTATCACAAATTTCAAGTTATTAACATTATTCTCGTCCTTATCTTGTCACATAGCCCAACAACCTGGGTTTACAACTAATCAGCCAATCCAGATAATCTCTGTGCCCTTAACTGCTCATCCTCTTGTAGGATCTCTGTCCATAACCAGGTATTATCTTGGCTTTCCACTTTATCACACTATTGGCTCTTTCCAGTAGTATGTCTGTGCATATTACCTCTCTTACATATTTTTTTCCTTTCCTTCCTGCTCCTCATCACTAAGTTTTTATTCCTCGGCAAACTGATGCAAATTGTTTTATCCCTCAAATACATTCACAGCTTTACCACAGTTAAAATAACCCAGTTAATAAATGTCAGTGCAATGAGTAATCTCATTGATTATTACATAATTTCCTCAGGAGAGTAAGTCTTTTTCCTATGGTACTAGGGCCAGTGCAGGAATATTGACACAGAAGTGTCAAGGATAGCAGTCAATAGCAGTGGTACTAGATTCTCCCAAAAGACAAAACATCCTGTATCAGTTTTCTTTTTCACAGAAGAGGTGCCTTCAAACTTTTCCTTTAAAATTAATGAAAAGATCAAGTATTTCTGAACTGAGTATTACCAAACACCTCTCTATCCTGTATCAGAAGCTAATTTATTTATGTGGATCTTAAGTATTTTCAGGATTTACGCTTCTTCCCTGGCTCAGGATTCACAGATTAGAGCACTTCTTTTGCAGTCTTCTACAGCTGGTGGAGATCCTGGTTTAAGGTCTTTGGAACAGATAGGTAGACAGAGGTGAATACTCAAGTCATGATACAGGGGTTATATAATGGGGTCATGGTATATGGCAAAATGATGAGGTTTTAAGGACCATTGTGAAGAACGGAATACATTTTTGTTCTCAGGGTGTCTTTGCCCTTTTTTAGACCATTCCAAGTAGGGATTTCTGTTTCTTTCAAAACTGTTCCTTGTAAATCCCTTCTTATACACCTTCATCTCACACCAAAACATTTTAAAAAGTAAGTAAAAAATGAGAAAGGTTGTCTTTTGGCTGTGTCCCTCCCTAAAAGAAAATAAATGGAAACAGGAGCAATATACTGTAATATATTACGATTGTTTTAATAAATGAGGAAGTTGAAACAGTATAAATAATTTTCACCTGTATGACTCTCATGGCAACCCGTTACAATACTCACTGATGGTAACAACTAATAGAAGTCTTCATAAGCAGGTTTTTTTTACAACAGACTAGAATAAGTTTTTACTTTCTACTTGTAGGATTATGTTAGGTTATCCAAAGGTCTGAACTCTTACTGCAAAAGAATCCCAAAGCATCTTATATCAGTAGTCACTTCTGATCATTTCAGTTGTAAATCATATCAATTCAGTTGTTAATTTGAGTCCTGAAAATAGATGTAAAACAAGAATCCTGAGAAGCAAAACACTCTATCTGCCCATTAAACATTACTAGAATCTCAGTCCCTAGAAAAGGCAGGCTATTCTATGCCACACCATGCATGCACTAGTGCCTCCTCACAGAAAAACTCACCCACACTTGGCATTGTGGCAGCAGAGGTCAGAGGTCAGGTGTTCTTTGAAATGAGCTTAACACATCTTAAAAGCTTTCTCCAGTCAGCTTTTTAACTCTGGCATAATATTAAAGTGAGTTTCAGGGAGTCATGAAGCCTATACTTTGATTATACACTCCTTGGAATAGTCTGAATATCATCATCCATTCATGCACAGTGAGGTTTTCGTTCTGCTGAGAGGGAGAGAGAATCAACATTTTATTTCTAAAGCTATGCAATTTAAAATGTTTCTAAATATATTGTCTTCTGCAACAATTTTTTTTCATGTTACTGGCTGTAGTTATAACTATGAAGTGAGGCATATGAAAAGAAAAATTAATAAAAATTATTTTATTTTTAGAGTTTTTCTTCGCGTAATTAGATACAGAAAATGCATGTGATGATCATGCATTTATTTTAGGAATTGTTTTGTTCTCAAAGGTGGTGTATAAGCATTATTACAATTGTTCAGTCCTACTCAGGTATGAAAATGTGTATCCTCCCTAGCTGTGCAAGAAAACCTTGCATTAACAAGCATCTTCTTGCTGACCAAACATGATTGCCCTAAACTAAGCTGCAAAGCACCTATGATCCTATTTCCCTTCTTATACAGATCACTGAGAGGCAAGAGGGCACATCCTAGATGACGAATTTATTGCTCTGTGTGACAGAGCCATATGAATTTCTCTGTTTTGTAGCAAGCATTAGATATGCTGTGTTGGTGTAGAGCAGTAATAAACGATTCTCCCTTGAACTAAGAAGGCAATTAGAGATGTCTGCAGGGAACAGGTGGCATAAATACAACATGCAGCTAAAACAGGACTTGGAAATGGTCACCACAGAAAAGTTAACTGGATATAAATTTACATGATATTTGCAACTGTAATATAGGCACATTAAAATACAATTTGCATATTCATATGCACTAAAATCACATACACACCAGAAAAAAGTAATCAGTGAATTCAAGCCCAAATGTATACTATAAAGATGAGCTTGTAGTCACAACCAGATAATCCAAAAGGTACCTTATCGTGCATTTACTTTTTCCAATGTCAGTATTGAATTTTTCTTATGAATCTTTTTCAGTCATTTAACATACTGGTAGAAAGCCCTCAATCAAAACAAAATTAAAAAGTCTGCTGGAATGTGGAAGTAGGAAGGCTACCTCTGACTTAAATTGGGAACAATCTCTTTGGATTATCATTAGTGAAGTTCATCCTTGTTCAATCTTCTCATAAAATAGAAACTGAAAAGCAACCTGCAACAGATTATTTCCTTGCCTCTAAACCTGCTGACCCCAAACCTCACCAAACGAGGTATCAAACGCCGAGCACTTGATTCCCTCACATGGGTCTGGAATGCATTGCCAGGTTATATACCTGCATCTTTAATGAAAACACCAGTAAAAGAGAGAGCAGAGGCATGAAATGATGGGGATTAGTAAACTAATTTCAGCTTTTCCAACAACCCTCTGGAAGTCTCAGCACCTGACTGCTAATAAGGCAGTCCCTGGAAAATGGATCATCTGCAGGCATTACACTTACTGGTTATTATTGCCTCACCCCATGATGTATTGCAAATCTCTTGCACTACTTTTGTTCACTTAATAAAATGATGTATTGGCACACTCAATTAATATACATTCTCCACAGTAATCTTCCCATCTAATGCTTTGATTTTATCTTCCCAATATTATGAGGCTATTGTTCCAACTTGGTAAATTTATTCTAAATTTTTGTGATCCTGAATTTTTCAGTAGGTTTGGAGATAGCTTTCTTATTCATGTTTTGGGGTAATGTGGGTAGTTAGACTGGCCACATATTTCAGTTGTGCCAAGCAGAAACAGACTTACCTGCTGTGAACCACAGAATTTTCTATCAGGAAATTGGGTGAAATAATGAAGGAGACCAAATAGCCACAGCACTTCAGCCAGCTTCTACACCTTTGTTTAAGGAAAACTTGCTAGTTGTTGACACTTTGTTTTTACATGTGTACTTCAATTAGTGGTTTCCAGCAAGAAAAGTAACTCCTCCTTTGATGATTTTTGTACCAAAAAAAAAGAAAAATCTATAAAACCTTGAAAATACATTCTCACCTTACCATTTGTTTGTTTATTTGATTCAATATGCCTTGAGTCTGAACTCACTCATACTCCACTATAGTTTCTTTTAAAACTACTCTGAAATTCCCTGTTGCCTTGTGCTAAACTACATTTGAGAGCAGTCTTACTATAGCTGCTTCAACCTTTGACCATAAGGAAAAAAAAATGTTGATAAACTTAAGGAAGAATGTTAAAATGATGGTATTTTATAGATAGGGCTTATGTACATATGGTGATAGGAAAGCAGAGAAAATTGTGTTTGCTGCTAAACTCTGAAAGGTAAAACAAATAGCTGTGGGAATGAATTTTTTAATGATGAAAGGATTTTCTAAAAGTTTAGCATTAAACAAAAAAACCACAAACCCCACAAACCCCACAACCCCCAACCAAAAACAAACAAACTACAACAACAACAAAACCAAAAAACAAACAAACCCAAACAAAAACCCCTCCACAAAAAACCCCAAATAAGTAGCCAGTCATCAGAAGCAATAATTACAGACACAGAACAGTGTTTACATCTTCTCCCTAAAGTCTTTCAAGCACCCTCTGGGAAAGGAGCAATAGTTTCCCTTTACTAAGTCCTTTATATAAAAAGTTAAAATATTCTGGGATATTTGAAAGGCATATCAGTCACTTAACTCTTGTTAATGGCCTTTCCAGAAGTATGAATATTTACTTTTGAGCCTATATATTATATCAAGTAATTCTTGGATATTAACCCTAACTGCAACCTGCAAGTTATATTTTCAGGCCTTTCAAGCCACATCAGCTGCTCAAAATATTTTTGGAAAACTGTTTAATTCTGCACCCTTCTTAGTTTGGTTTTTTCAGGGGAGCAAAAGTGGCCTCTGATTAAGACATTTGTACCTACAGTCGCAGACCATACAAAAGACACTGTGCTACGTAGTCATCCTCATGATACACTATCAGCACTAAGGTTCTTTTTACACATTGTCCTGGACCACTAAGAAAATCAGTGTCCTAGTTCAGAAAAAAAAATTAAATTTAGAACTTAAAATAAAACTCTTCTGGCACATATACTGCGGGAAGGCAGATAGAGATAGAGCTAAAGGCAATCTTGCCTCCAATATACTGCAGCTGTGTTAATAACTCAACAGCCTGGCCTCCCAGCTCTGGGTGTGATAAAGAGTGAGTTGGTTGGTAGAGAGCCAGTTGGAGCCTGGTGGCTGTGCTGTGAGGAGGAAGGGACAGGAGGATGGGCAAGGGACAGATCAGGTGAGCCACTGTACGAGGGACAGACAGGGTCAGGTGGCTGTACCAGGGACAGGAAGCAGCGAGCTGGAACTAAAGAAGAGAGATGAAGAGAAAGAGTTGGAACTGTGTGGAGCTGCCCATGGGAAGCTGCAGAGAAAAGATATGGAAGACATTTAGATAACAAGGTGCTGATACTTGAAGCCTTCAGAAGTTTTATTGAAACACCCTGAGTGTTGTGGCTGTCTTGACAGTGGCATATGGTGACTCCCAATGTGATGGGCAATGTGGTGACCAACATGGTGACTGGTGTGATTTAGAATTGAGCTGCAGGGCAAAGGGCAGTGGAGATGGAGCCCAGCAAAGCTGAGAGCAGCAGGGGA
>VZSR01003806.1:1043089-1213882 GCA_013398615.1 Brachypodius melanocephalos | reverse complement strand
GGACGGAGTGGTCGGCGACACAGCAATTCCGGAATAACATGCAAAACGCTAAAATCCATTTAGGATATAATTTATCTACACTAAATATATAATTGTCTCCTATGTGATCCTATTTAGTGTCCCTGTTATTCTATTTCTTCCCAATTGCTTATTCTCATGCTATAATCATAGCTCCTGCCTGAGACAAAAGTTAACATTTTTCTGAAGCACACTTCCATTGAAAGCCTCATCTGTTCCCTTAGACTCCTCTCTGTCTTTAACAATTTCTTTCAGTTAACCAACTCCTTCTTCTGCATCTTTCAACTGCACAAGATCAGGATCAGTAACTTTCTTGCTCTTTATTGTCTTTGCAAAGCCGAAATTTCTTGGGTGATTCATAAAAGTGCTGGGAAGCAACCCTAAACCCCATCCCATTGTCAGCATTCCCTCTACAGCACAGAAATCTCACTGGGCCAACACTTGTGCAAGAGACTAGCACAAGAAGAATGCTACAAAAGGCTTCAGCAGGTTCTAGGCTTTTTACCCCATGAGAAAACTCATAAAATAAGCTTTTGGAAAAGAAGAAGGCTTTACTACAGCAGAAAAGACAGTTAAATGAATCATTCAGTCTAGAAGTTCAAGTACTTCAGTTCTTCTGGGATCCTTTTCTTAGTCACTGACTTTCAGTGTATTACCAAATTTAAACAAACATACAAACCAAACAAAAAAAAGAAAACAATTGAGTCCATGAACAATAATTTTATTTTAGGATTATTTTCATGAAGAAATCAATGCTTGTTCTGTCCTGCATATTATTTCCTGGCGTATTGCCTTCTTTTTCGAAATTAACTCAGATAACTCACATATATTAGAAACCACGTAGATTTTGTAAATCTGCTGCAAAATGCATTGGGTGTGATATATCACTATTTTTTGGTAAAATGAACACAAATTTAACCTGGAAAGATAAAATGTGAAAGAAATTAAGCAATGTTTGGACTTCAGCCACTAAAATCAAAATTGCAAGAATGCTATGTATGTCTATATGGGGTTCTATAGCCATTTATAGCTGTCACAAGCCCTAGATCCTTTTGTTATTATTATTTCTATGATCCCCAGAAAGGTAAATGGGATGTGGAAATTTAAGTGTCCACTTTTTAAAATGGTATTTAATCACCTGCAGAAAAGCAACAGACATAAAACTCCATGTATAGCAGAGGAGAACATGGAATCTAGATAGATAACTAATTTTGACCCTGAATACTTTTTATGCAGATGGGGCTTAACTCACTGCATCAAACCCTGCAGGAGGCTCAGGAGCTTAAGCCTCGATAAAGTTGCTCAGCTCAGTTGTGTATCCATAAACTGTGCTATATTCAACCACCAAGAAGCCTGAACCAATTGATAGCATAGCAGTGGCTTTGTGCTCTCTCTTTTGATGTTCAGAAACTAATGATGTGTGCACTCCGTGGGACATGGAAAACACTTTATTCTATCCTCTGTGTGACAGAATTCAAACAATTTCCATAGTACCCAACAATGACTTCTTAAACGAGCTGTTGGCAGTTTCTGCTTCTTATGTTGAAGATGTATCACTGTGCAGGAAAAATATGAGATTCATTCACATCCATTTGGTTTGTATCAATCAGGTCTTTATATAATGACCATTGTTATGCTACAGAGGTCGGACCACTGGCAATTATGAACTTTCTGTCCTTAGAAGCAGTACAGCAGTTGCTGTGTTTACAGGCAGTTCATGCCTGAATAAGTATTGTTAAAGAAAAGCTTGCTAAATTAGTTCAGGGAATCACACAGCAATTTCATCTAATTGCCATTTGTCAGAACTTTATTACAATCACTGAATATTTTTAATTATATTAAGAAAGGGAGGATGTCAACTCACAATTTCATAATATGTCAGAGACTCCGCAAAAAGATTTCCATGATTTGTTATTTCAAAATGCACTCCTGGTATCAAATATTGCTTGTTGTTTAAAACTAGCTGCAGTTAAGGGGAAAAGCCGTTCTTACCTCTTGTGGTGTTCTTTATGATTTATTACTGTTTTAAATATACCAGATTTGACCTGATGATTTCCTTCCTACAATGTTCAGCCTTATAAAGAATGCAGAGAGGTAGCTTTACTAAATATTGAATTTTTACACAGTTCGACTGAACTCGGATGAATTCAATTAAAGTGGAGAATCATCACCACCTCTTCCACCTGCCTTTTAAAAGAAAGCTGATGCAACTGAAGATTCTGCACATACTCTTAAAAATCCCGCAGCATCAGATTTGGAAATTCAGGAGTGCATTTTCTGGATTATGATCAATTTAATGGGAATGATAGGCATCAGGCAGGAAAAAGATAATACAGTGCATAAAATTCATGAATTGTAGCATCCACCGTTGACATTAGCCTCATATCCTAGTAATTTTTTCTGACCTATATATTTCTTACCAAATCATAAGTTTTTAAGAGAAATTGTCTTGCTTTTGAATAATTCATACACAGTGCATTAAGGTATTGCAGCTTTTTTATTATTTTTAACATCAAGAAGAACCAAACTGGCATTATGTACTACTAAAAATCTATGAAAATGTAGTAGAAGGTAGTTCAGTGCTCATTCACTGCAAGGTAATTTGATACTGTACCTTACAGAAAGTTTAAATATTAAACTAGTCAGGCCTAGCATATATGGGAGTAGACCTGTAGTTCAGACTTTAGTGACAAAAACCTGAATTACCCAGTTATTTCAGTCACCTTTTCCTCACATGCTGCCAGTTTAATAATTAGTATTTTCTGCTGTAGGCAGTAAAAGATTGTGATGGGTTCAGTTTGTATTTATGAAGTTAGTATACTCGTTGATGAAACAGTCTTCAATATGCAAATGATTCACTCAGAAATTATTTAAAAATACCTCCCAGCCAGTAAGGATTGCAATTAAATAGTGATTAAACAGAGATACTGCTCTGTGAAAATCATCACACTGCTCTGTTGAGACACTTGAGTTTAGAAATAAAGTTTACATAAAACATCATGGTTTACTAACTTAATATGTGTATTGTGTTAAATTAAAAAAAAATTTATCTTTTCAATTTATCTGTTTTGAAGTAGCTGAGTAATTTCAGGGAATTCTATACACTTCCCCCTCCACAAAATATTGTCAATATTCCACTGTGTAGAAAAGCCTTTTGCTGATATCAAGATCTAATCAGCTCTGACAATGACAAGTATCCACTTTGCTTCCATTAGTTGGATCATAAGGCAGCAAGATCATTCACCAGACCCTCACACAGGAGAGTGCACAGCCACATCATACCTTGGTGTCCTGCCTGCACCACTTTGCCACCACCTGGGCTCATTGGTTCCTGGGGGACAAGTGGCACAGTGGCACTGACAACATCCTTGGGTTGAACACACAACCACGAGGGGCTGCAACATCTTCTCTTACTCTGGGCTTCTTCAGACTGGAAAGGAAACTGAGCAGAAGCAGAGCAGCCCGTCCTCTGTTAAGCCACATAACTTTGGATGTGAAATGTGTTTCGCTGAATTTGGAGCTTATCCACTGTTTTTCCCTTCTTCTACATCTCTCCAGTATATAGGAAGACAAGCTCAGGAATTTCATTCTACATCTATCATTTATCTACAGGAAGAGGAACACTTCAAGAGTAATTACTGAGTTACAGGACAATCATAAGAGATGTACCTTTACTCTCGACCACACTTTTCAAACAAGGATTGTTCTAAATACATGTCCTTCATGTTTACTGACTACTGTATGGTCCTCACCAATAATTTAGTAAAGCAGTTCCCTGGCACATTGTTCTTTAGGATTTTTTTTCCCACTTTCTAAAATAAACTATTTTATCCCAGGATGGGAGATAAACATTTTCCCTAATTTTTCTACATTTTCAACATTTTTTCTAGCTAACTCCATGAAAAGGAATATGAATGGTATCAAAATGTTTTCCCTAATATATTCTTCATTTTTTCCCTTTATTTTTAAGAGCATGGGTCCCTAGTTCAATATACCTTGCTTTATTAAATGGTCCACTCATTTTAACAGCATTTGATTTTTTTACAAGAATACACATGAGATTAAGGGAGACAATATGGACAAGAATGACAACATAATTTAGCTCACTAAAGTAATGTGTATTCACCATCCTCACTAAAGTATTGTAAGATGAAAAATAGAAATCATCATTTGTGTTGAAAATGTTAATGTTTCACCTGAATCTACTATTCTGCTGTTCACAGAGATTACTCAAATTAAGATGTCTGGTACCAGATAATATTTTAAGAAATTGTAAGTGAAATGACATCAATGAGCAATACTCATGGACTGAAAAAATTGAAGATCTATTAAAAAATACATTTTTATAGACAAAATTACAGTCATATCCCATGCAGAATCAAAAAACAAGCTGTTCTGGTTTTATGTGCCCATATAAAATTAAATTATGTTCCTTCCTTATGCAAAATCCTATCAGTCTCTTTAGTCTCACATTGAATATTTGCATTTCTCATTCTGCCTTTCTATTTTTCCTCCTCTCCCTATACTCTCTCATACTCCTTCACCAGCCTTCAAGGCTGAATGTTTTCCAACTTCCCCTCCCTTTCTTCCACACCTATGGAAGTGGTTTATGTTTTCCTCTTTCACACTTCACGTTCCTTTCAGTCTCGCCCTTATCAGATCATATATGAGCTGTGATGCAAGCATAGTTGTATGAAATGATTTTCAGTGCTGCCAGCAGATAGGAGTGTACAGCTTTGATGATCCTACATGTGAACCAGATTAAAAGCCTTGAGCACCACTGACCTGCAGTCAAAAGTAAACCTTATGTTGCAATCATCATACTCCACACCTTAGTTTCTCCATTCCATAGTGCCTATATATAAGAGAACATACAGGCATTGTACATAGGCAAAGATAATTGTCTAGGATAAATTCCCATTCACACAATTCCCCAGGGGCACCCCAAGCAATACTATATTTTCCCACAACCTAGCAGAACCAGAATGACCGTGCCACATCACTCATTTGTAAATCAGAACATTAAACTTTTCTCAGTGGATACATCAAAGGATTTACAGAGCAGAGAACAAAACAGCTCCAGTTGCAAGCATTCCCCTAAGGATTGAGAAACCATGTGTTAGCAGATACTAGATATTTCAACAAATGTAAAAAAGGATAATGGTGTAGAAAATCATAATAACTCAAGATAAGCAGAAAATTAACACAAGTCTTTTATAAATTAGCTATCTTTATAAAAGCACTCCATTTACTAACAGCTCAGAGTCTATACTCAGTCTCTGACACTGAACAATGGTTTCAGCTTCCCAGGAGGCTGCTCACTCTATCTGCTCAGTTCAATAGGACACCTTGGCAGCTCTGCTCTGCTGGGGTTATGACAGCCTTGTTCAGGCAAACAGCAGAAGCCTGAGCAGGAGAACCATTTTCTGCAGGTACATATCGCTCTGTATACACATGCAGTTCCAACAGCCTCATACTTACAGGATTCCTGTTCTTTGCTGCATTTGCAAAGAAAGCTGCTACAAAAAACCCCACTAAATTTAGCAATCTTCTCCAATAGTTAGACATTTCTATATGGTAAAAAATATTTTTTTACCATTTCTACATGTAAAAAAAAAATTCTTCAGATGATTTTTCTCATAGTTCTCTAGCTAATTACAAATGAGGGCTGTGGTGGACTTTGATCCCAGAACTCCTTAATTAATTGGATAGATGAGGCTAAAAATATTCCCAATGGTCAACCATGCCACAGTGTAAGATTACATTAAATATGCCAATCATCGGGGTCAGGCAGAAAGGCATAGAAAACTGCAGAACCTAAGTTCTATTATTAATGTTAAATTGACTATCACATCAGGATAGCAATACTCCATGTCTTGCTTAAAATAATAATGCATGTCCTAATTTGAACTCTTATTAATATGATTAGGTAGGTGATGAAGTACAAAATAATGACCCAAGCAAATTCCTAAGCATTTCTTGTACTAAGTCACACTGAAAAATTAGTTTTTATAAACTAATTAGACATCCTGCTTCAAATATTGCATTCTTAATAAATTTCATAAATATACATATAAATAAAATGGGAACATTTATTAAGGGTTCCTTATCCAATTTTTAAAATAGCTTTGTAAATCTATCAAGCACTTAGTGGAAACAATAAAGGAAGAAGTCATCAAAATACAATCATCACTTTAAAAGGCACAACCATTCTTACTGACACTGCAGTATGAATTGCAGTACAGCATGTCAACCTTTGGAAAGTGTGTTCAGGAGAGGTAAAGACAGCCTTCACAGCTGTGTTTAAATGGGCAATCATGCACAAGGGCCATAGCAATGGTTTGGATCAGAGCTTTATGACAAGTGTATATCAAAACTGCTTCAAATTTGTATATTCTTAACAGAGAAATATACATCAATGAAGGCAACTTTTCTAACTGTTATAGATGATTGTAAGTGCTCCATGCAGTAGTTTCATTAGGATCATACTGTCAATACTTATAGTTGACATACTGAATGCATAAGCTGCAGTACTACTAAAAGCAAGAGCATATACTACTATGGAACTTGAGAAAGCTTTTTTTTTTTTTTTTTTTTTTTTTTTTTTAAATTGATTTCTTCCATCAGCTCCCATCTTAGTGTAGAGAACATATACTAACTTCACCTTTTCTTGAGAGCTCAGATTTTAGGCACGAGGCCGGTGTTTCATTTATCTGGCACAACTGGGCAGCCAGGGAAAAGAAAAACACTGCATCCCTCTGACAATTCACTTGTCTCATACAGCAGCTGCATCATGCTTTTGCACTTATCAGCCTAAGGCTGATGTTATCTTACATACTTATAAGAAATAAGCCTTTCTTAAATATGATGCAATGCTCCAGAGAACTGTTTCAAGCTAACTACAAGATGCTTTTCCAAAACATATTCTCCGAATGTGTAATTCTGGTGATGTATTTTCTTTATACAAGCTGGACAAAACAGTCAAGCTTGGGAGAGAAAGTATGTCAGATTTCTGGTTTTTCCACAGCAGAAATAAGAAGCAGCATTGCCAAAATACATAACCTTTTCTTACTCTTTAAGCTGCTTGCTTTCTGTTAAAGTGCTAAGCTTTATTAATGCAAAATTATTTGAGATGGTCTGACCAGCATCCTACATATTTAATACCACACTTAACAGAAATACGTATTCTGTATTCTAACCATCCAATTATCAACAGCTGCTCAGAAAACTGCTATTCAAATTGCCAAAAGCAATGTGTATCTACACCTACATATATATTAAAATGTGTCCTCATGTGTTGTATTTAATTCTATTTCATTTTTCCTGTGATATTTAAATAACTGACTTTAGTATATGAAGAAAAAGACTATTGCTAGGTCTGTGGCCCTTGATCAGAGACCAACTTGAACATATAGGTGGTTGCCTCAAGTAAGAAAATCTAGATGCAAAATTATTTAATGCCTATGTGCTGCAAGACTGAACTAATTTTGTTTTGCCTAGGGCAGTAAAATCCAAAGAGTTCCCATTTTATGAGTCACTTTCCTATTCACCGCTATAAATTTACAATGTATTATTTGCTTGGCCTTAAAAAAACATTTATCAACATCAGAAGCTTTGGTTTGACTCTTATTGAGGTTGAAATACAAATGTCACTGGTTTTGACTGGAGTAGATTTAACTATTTTTTCAGCTCACGTGGTGCTGTGCTTTGGATTTGTGCTGACAACAGTGAGGATGTTTCAGCTATTACTGAGTAGTGCTTACACAGGGACAAGGCCTTTGGTGTTTCTCACCCCAGCACACCAGCAGGGAGACTGGGGGTGCAGAAGAAGTTGGGAAGAGACAAATCCAGGAAAGGTGACCCCCAGTTGTTCCAAGGGATACCCCAGACCATATGGTGTCATGCTCAATACATAAGGGGAGGAAGAGGGGAGTGGAGACGAGGAAGAAATGAGGTTATTCTAAGTTAAGGCATTTGTTTTCCCAAGTAACAGTTGCATGTGATGGAGCCCTGCTTTCCTGAACATCTGCCTGCCAATAGGAGCAGTGAATGAATTCCTTGTACCACTTTACTGGAGCGTGCAGCAGAGTGGTACAAGCTTTACCTATTAAACTGTTTTTATCTTCCTAATCAGCTCCCCCATTCTGCTGTGGAGAGAAGCAAGGGAACATCTGGGTGGGACACAGCTGGCAGTTAGGACTAACCCAGAGCAGTCAGTGTAACAATTCTGCTCACAACTTTCTCTGAGATCTTTCTTTTTAGTTACAGACTATGCTATATCATGTCTTGAGACACTAAGACAATCTTTTAAAGTATTTATTTTTCAACAAGTAACAAGTGAAAATAAATGATTCTAGAAACATTGTTTATCTCCATTTTAAAATGGATGGAACCCATTTCTCCAAAAACTTTCTGTTCATGTCTTTATATTGTAGAGACTAATGTTTTACTGAAACTTTGATGAAAGATTGATTGTTCCTAGTTGAAAGGATGTTCATCTGCCATAACATTTTTGTCAAGATATGATCTAGAAAAACCTGTCTTTTTTGCTTTCCAGCATAGGGCTAAAATGTACAGTTCTGAGAGCATACAGAAGCAAGCAAGTTAAAAATGCTCAGAATTCCTCTCATACCTGTACACCTGCAGAGCCATGAAATAAACTCAGGTTTGTGTAAGAATTTACAGATTTATATTGGTCAACATTGCACATTATCTTTCTCTAGTTCAGGGAAAAACATCTGTGAGCAGACAGTCTCCAAGCAAGGAGAATAAACAGAATCTGGAGATACTTGCTACTGTGAAAGACATAATTGAACACCACAGGAAAATGATCACTGCAGAAACTATTAAAGTAAAACTATATTCTGCACACTTTTCATCTGCTAAATCACACCATGCTGAGAAGCACCTACTGGCTCAGCCTCACACAGATTCCTGAGGCACTTCACAAATGAGCAAGTCGCAGTTGGAGGCAGTGGAATTGAGTTCCAGAGCAGACAACAAAGCTCCAAGCTACAGGTTCTCTTTTTAATAGCATGTTCGGTTCATCATTCAGTCACTGATCAATCTTGCCACTTCCAGTGTTGTAATAAGCCATGAAACACGTAGCAAAGGATCGCAACATAAGGTTCTTGTGTTACTTTATTTGAATAATCTATTCCCAGACTACAGTTGAAATCATATCCTTGAATTTGCACTAGAACTGAATGGAAACTAATTGCTTAAGATTAGGGGTGTCTCATTCACACTAGTGAAGAATCTCCCAGGAAATAAGCAGTCCCTAATACAGCACCCCTGCTTTCATCTGTAGGGTTGAGACAATCCCTGCACACCAAGGAAAGTATCTTTGACTTTATGTATTTTTATTCTATATACCATTTAATTTCACAGAATCACAGAATATGCTGAGTTGGAAAGGACACAAAAAAATCATCAACTCAGTCCTGCAGAGGACAGCCCCAAGAGTCACACCATGCACCCAAGAATGATGATCTCTTGGGAGAGAAATACACACCCAACTCAGCTAACTCATTACAAAAAACCAGGTTTTCGCTTAGAGGAATTTATCCACACTGAATTGTATCAAAAAGTGAGTTATTTCTAACATTCTCTTTCAAATTTTAAAAATTGACTAGACTGTTCCACATTTACTGCTGTACTAACAACCTCCTCAAAGACAGAGAGAAAGAGGAACACTGAACACTATCTGGAACTAGCATCCCTATGCAAACGTGTATAGTTATCTACACAACTAAAAGCTGCCATACCATTTACCAGAAATGAAAGTGAATTATTCTCCCATTTATAAAAGGGATGAAAAAAACTATTGAAATTGTACCAGCATGGATTTTCTGCTGGCCAAGCTAGAGTACCATCACTCCAGAGATGCCAATTGAGCACCTTCCATAGGCAACCCAGCTATTATAAACTCTTTTTATTGTAAAAATGTTTTTATAAGTGAATATCATCTGAGAAAAGTATTGGTTAGAATGGATTTTTAATCAGAAATACCAAACACATAAAAATCCCCCAAATGAATGCATTTGTATATACTAGAAGTTCAGAGTTTTGTCAGACATTAGGGAAAAGTGACAAGTGAAGTGAGACAAATGTCCAAAGTGAAGAGAGACAGTGTCCAAATCATTTAGTACAGCTCCTCAAACTAGAAAAGAAATGCCTATAAGAGAAATAAGTAGTTGAGCCTGCTTTTAGAAGTTTTGTCTTTTGTTCTGTACGGCAACACAATCACAGCAAAATTAAAGTCCACTGAACCTCTTTCCCTACTTTCTCCCTTTCCTCTCCCCTGCATCTACACATAAACTGGGCTGTAAAAGGGACTGCATGTAGCTTCTTTATGAGGATGTGGTGATTGAGTAAGCATTTTATATTTTATTTCATAGTTATAAGAAATTAAAAGCATTCATATATTTTAATTAAAAGTGTATTTCTGAACTAATGTCCTAAATTCCTTCGGATTTTATATATTCATATAATTTATGTGTCACTAGGGAGTTACCATAGTCTGTTTTTCAAAGTCTTTCTGGAAAGAATTTAATTTTCAGTTTGCAGCCATTGCCCTTCATCTCACTGTGGACCTTCATTTCATTGTTTTTGCTATGTACACAGATCAGCTGCACAAAAATTGTGCACTTTAAGCTGCACTTAAATTTGAAAAAAACTCATGGCAAGTATTTCTGGATTTTTTTTTGACAGCTAATAAGGTTCTTACATGCATTTTTTGTCAACCACATTTCATAAGGCACTATGCTATATTATTTGATATGTGCATGCATTTCTTTATTTTTTAAAAACTAGGTCTTTCTGCAAGAAGAAATAAGTACTATAAATCCATAACATTTGGAATTAGCCTCCAGAAATTCCTGTACATGGAAATGGTTAGAAGGGAGAAGTAACATATGTGCATTTTCACAGTAACTTTGGAATTATTAGCTTCTGAGAGAATGCATTCTCTCAGTTCTCATAAACATGGAACACTTTAATTTTAGTTTAATAGGAAATACAATATTTATCTTTACAGGAGTCTGAAGTCACCTATTTGCTTTCAGACAACAATTATGAGCAAGCATACATGCAATTAAGGGATTCACAATCTCTTATCAATATATCAACTTGGAAAACTCTCTCTGGCTGAGTAATTTAGTTTTGATACCCATTTAATATTTTGGCCACTGCTGAGATTCCGACAAGGGTGCTAATTAGTGCCAATTGTGAGGCTGGTTTCTGTGGTACAGCCATCTGTCTTGCAGATACTGAATCATTTAATTACTTTAAGGTGTAATTATAAATGTCTCAAAGCATTTAAGACTAACCATTCATTATTAAAAAAACCCACAATGTTGCTGTCAGATACTAAAGAGGGTTATTTTACCGGATAATATGGTTTAAAAGATACACAGTAGTTATAGAGCAAAGCCAAAACACTAACAACCCTACAGTAAATGTCAGATGGGTAGAATCAAATTTCTAACAATACCCCTAAAATGAAAATCTGCATAAGGAGCAAACTTAGGGTATCTTTTTTTTTTTTTTTTTTTTTTTTTTTTAAATTTCAAATTTTCTGAGAGAATGTGTAAACTTAATCTTTTTATATGGATTTTATATGCAATTATTTACAGTGTTTGCACTATTTTTATACAGTAGTGGGACAGCATGTAATTGTAACATTAACAGGCCATGATAATATAACTGAATCCTACTTGAAAAAAAAAACCAGAAAACTTTAAATGCATAGCTCAGTCTTGACCCCAGATATGTAACGTAAAGCACATTTTACTTGAGGTTTTTGTCATTCAGTTTTTGTCTCCCATCCCTCCCTCTGCATCACCCCAGTGTGAAGCAATGGAGTGAAGACTTCTGTGGGAGCCAAATCCTCACACCAGCTGGATCCTTCTGGACACATGAAGTTACATCACACACATGCTACACATCTTTTAAATAGGTGACTTTTACGCTACAAACACCAACCCCTGGAATTTTTACTCCGTGTTAATGAAAATCTCAAGGAAACAAGATATTACTGTCCCAAGATTTTACTATCCTTTTCACAAGAAATAGCCAATGTAAATATGTGATGGACACGCTGTATTTTGCTGTATGGAGGAATGTTTCAGAGGTGTGATGAACTACTGCAGCTTCTTCCAAATAGTAACTTGCGATTTTGAAAAAAAAAAAAAAAAAAGTAAGGAATCATTACACTAATTGGAAATACCGAAGGCAGAATAAAATCAAATAATATACATAGTTCTACAAAACAACAAAATAAGATACAATTTACCAAATTCTCTCTCCCTTTTATCTGAAGATAGGTGGCACCAAAGAATGCCCCCTAATTATTTTTAATTCAATGAAAAGCAACATGTGTTACAGAAAGAGCTTTTATCTCTTGTTGAAATAATAAGAAACATCTGTGCCCAAATTTTAGGAACTCCAAAGCCAATTAGAAGTGATGCTCTGGGACAATCTATAAAGCAATAAAAATCTCTTTAAAATACAAACCAGAGTTTAAAATTTTAAATGATGAATATTTCAAATCAGTCAACATAATAATTAGCCTATTTCTATGTAAATCAATTCATAATTATTGATATCTTTTCACTCCTGAGTACAATTTTGCAGAAAAGATTTTTTTCTGAAACACTGCAGAGGGGAAAAGAAAAGAGTTATTAATAAGTACCTCTCTTAACCTCTTTTGTTAAATTAGATAAATGGGAGGAAATTGAAATCTGTAATGAAATATGTAATTTTAAAACAAAAGCTGTGACAAAGAAATCTGAATTAAATGGGTTCTGACTAATTATAGAACACTGTATCTCCTTTTCTCCAGTGTCAGAATACTGCCCATATTGACATGATCCATCCAATACAGGACATTGGTATGGTTACTTGGATAATTTTGTGTCAACTCCTATTTTGGTGCTTTGTTCTAACAATGAATAATGCCCTGGCCTGTAATTTAATTCTGTGCGCTTCATGCCTGAACTACACTACCAAAAGTAATGGGCTATTTTTTAATATAAAGGTTTAACCCCCCCTGTTTCCCAAATGGAAACCATGTAAGTTTACATTTTCTTACTTCAATAGCACAAGTCTCTCTGCTTAGCCTTGAGTATATACAGAGTTTTATACACTGCATCTTACAGCTGTCTGCAATATTTCAGATTTTCCATATTATGATTATACAATACATATTCAACACATTTTTATTTGACCTCACTGATTAGCATCTTCATGCCTTGTCTTACATAGCTCCTAGTCCCGCAATCCAAGTAAATACTTCCCTCTGGGTATTTTTACTACTTGATGGAAACAGAGGATGGTGCACATCCCATTAAAGACTGTTGTGCACAATGTAAATTAATCTAAACTTCCTCAAAGGCAATGGCAAAAAGAAGTGCTTTCATAATACGTTTCCTCTTAAAGTGAGGCAAAGATCTTGAGTAGGTTGGATGAATTGTACCTTTCTTTCAATTTACTGAATAAAAAGTGATTCTAGGATCTTATAGATAGCTGTACTGCACATGTCTAAGGCTACCTGAAGTTATTTCTAAGTGGGGAATTGGCAGGACAATAAAAAGTGTGCATGTTTTCTGGGGTACAAAACTAGAACCTGGAACCTGAATATAAGGAATTTTTGCTCCAGTGGTCTAGACAGCAATGAAAGGCAACAGTCTGTAGTAACCTCTGATGTTTCTGTTAACATCTGGATATGTTCCAGTCTGGCAAAGGGAGAAGACTGGAGACATTCTCTTAGGTCAAAACCTTTATACCAAAATATGTGTTATTTAGCTCTAAATATTTAGGATTGAATAGCTTGGTGACTCAGATATCTTGCAAACCACCATGAAACCTTCCACCTAATTCTAAACTGAAAACTTCGTGAGAATTATACAGTTTTATAGATCATGAAAGATCCTGCACAGATCGTGGCTCATCTAATTTGATTACACAGTTTGAACAGCAATAAAAATGCAGACTACAATAGCTCAGCTTCCTCTTAATTGCACAGGTATCCATACTTCTCATAAGAAAGTCAGTCCTAGCTGCAAGGCTTTGGAGTACTCTGGAGTCTGAAGAACCTCTCACTTGTCTATTGAAACTCTATAATCACAAAAGCAAAAACTCAAAAAAGGTGGCAAAAAAAAAAGGCAAACCTAAAAACACAATCGAAAAACCCCAAACAAAACCCAAACAACCCCTCACACATATACAAAAACCAGACTAAAAAAAGAGGCGGGAAAATGACACAGGAGGTTTATGGTTAAGGCAGTTGCATAGAAATGGGTTAAATCACAATCTACTGCATATTAGTATGCTTCTGTATCTTATCAATTAGATATTTAATGCTGGTATGTAACTTCCCATTTCCCAGTGACTACTCAGACTAGATGGACAGTCATTTTTAGCTTCTGTATTTTTCTTCTAAAGCAATAAACCTTGAACTCCCTCATACATTATCATAAAACTTCAAAAACATGATGTGAAGACAAGCTGTCTCACACATACGAAAATCAAAATAGCAATACAGCACAACAGAGCTAATTAAGCCTGACTGCTTGCAGTAACCAGAGCCTGCTTGATTCAGAAACCAGAGCAAGTTCAGGAATCATTCTGTACCACTACGCTGCCCACAGCAGAAGGAAAAAGAATCACCCAGTTTCTGAGCAGTGAGGATTTTACACCAGTATTATGGGGCTGATGTAAACACTGTAAGCTTACTAGCAGAAGGATGTAAATATTCTGTTTCAAAATAATCTTGATAAGATGGTGGTACATTTGGATTTCAGAAAATGCTGCTTGTGAAATACTGGCACAAAAGTATTCTACACTTCTGAAGCAGAATATGAAATTAAGTTTTACTCATTCCAGAAGAAGAGTGAAAGTTAATTATGTATTTCCCAGCAGCAAAGCTAGGAGGTCTAAATTTTTATAAAGATTCCTTCCAGGGATGCTCTGCTCCTTTTCCACATGAAAGAATAGATGTTCAGATGTCTATTTCATCAGATTTGATGTTTAGTGCATGCACTTCATCAAGGCTTTATCTGTTAGTTTCAATTTGGTCTGTATGCTCAATAAATAAAATGCTCAATAAAGAAAAGAAAACTCTTGTTTTTGTTTTTGTTTTTGTTTTTTCTGAGCATTTTTATTTAAAATACTTCTGACTCCAAGTGACATATAGAGCCAGAGTAGAATTTGCTTAATTGTTAATCACTTTCTGCTTGAACTATTTTCTCTACATTTTGGTTTTGAGAATAATAAAAAACCCCACTTCTATTAAAAAAATCTGGCAATTTAAAATAAAACTAAGTTAGTTTAAAAACCCATTGAAAACACTTTAATTAGCTTACATATGCTAACTAAAAAAAAAAATCTGAGATCTCAGTTTTGTACTAAGTTTCTTTCAATTAGTTGCAGAATTATATTATGGAAATAATCACATTAGTTGATTTCCACGTATTAAAAACCCAAACAAACAGAAACTTCATACAACACAACATCTATTTGAATAATTCCTTTGATTATACCTAATATATTTTACAAATATATGCTTCTTTTTTCTGTTACTTTTACGTTTGGAGAAGTTAGAAAAAGTCAGCCTCCAGAATTTTCCAATTCCCTCCAGGAAACAACCAGCTGAGATTACTCTCTGCTGCAAGAAAAAGGTTAATTGACACATAATCTATGGTGTATCTTCTCTCTACTTTATCAAAGAAGAAGGATCTAACACAGCTCACTTCCAAAGTCAAGAAAATAGTGGCAGAAAATGGGGTGTATGCCAAAGCCATGAAAGGTGACAGGAGTCTCCATGTAGAACATCCAGCATGTTGCAGAAAATGACACTACTACCCTTAACAATTCTGTTTGGTTGGGTAGTTTTCAACAGTGGGTGATGTCTCTGTAGGTGGTCTGGCAAGCTAGCTGTGATTTTTCTATAGACATTAATTAGGAAAAAATGTTGAGGAACCACCTATGATGATGCTTAGGTATTTTTCTAGTACAATGAGGGATCAACTTTAATATAGAACATAAGGCACAACTTTTCACAAAAGTCACAGTTTCATAAAGCAAAAAGCTGTTTTGCCATAGTTGCCTGAACATACAACTCTGAGTTGCATCTTTGCTGTATCTGGATCATTGCTGCTGGCCAAATATTCAGAATAGGGTGTGTCTTCTGGATAGCCATTAGCTGCTATTTTCTAAGGATAAACTGTAGTTAAAAAAATAAAAATAGGATGATCTGCTAACAACTACCAGCCCAATGCTAATATGATAAATGCTTGGACAATATTACTTACTGTCCTGAAAACACAAGCTTGTATTCCATAGGAAACTAACTGACTTAATCATGCTGAAAAATTATTTCACTTCACTATTTTTGCCCAAGCTGCTGCACAGCATTGTTAACCATTAGTGGTCAAAATATGATACACACGTTTTTTAGAAATTAATGCCAGCTAATCCAAAGCATATATAATGGGTAATAACAACTCTCAGCATTCTCCTGCTCCTGCTAGATCATTTCCTGATGGTTTGCTTTTATCAAGCATTAACATTTTGGTTTGATGAAGTCTTTATTTTATTCTATTTTTCAAAAAAGTAATTTTATGTCCACTTCCGAAGGAATGAAAAAGGTGATTTGATGATTGAAATTGAGAACATTTGTCAAGGTTCATATAGCACAATACCATTGCCACTGGGGAAAGACCCTTATGTGTCTCATTTTATTATCTACCAGAGAAATCTATTAGATCAAGTTCAGCTTCTGCCTTTGTAGGCATATTCCTCTACTCTTTCAATAGGAGGGGAACCAATTACACTGAAAATGATTTTCAGTGCCTTTATTTCTAATCAGCTGTAAAAAGACAGTATATACTAAACCAGAATGGACAGATGTAGAAAAATATTAGTGTTCCCTGTGGCATTTATTATTCATTTGAACGGAAACATGGGGTGATTACTTTGCTTCACACTACTCAATTTTTTTCTTTGTTCTGTACTCACCATAAACTATTCAACATAAATAAACAAGCACCTTCAAACTAAAATAATTATGTGGTTATTACTTTAAAACACCCAGTAAGTAATAAAGTAAGTGAAAGTAGAAAAAAAAGCATTTTAAAATTTTCAGTTTCATGTCACATATTTTTGGAAAGGTTTTTTGTTTGTTTATTTGTTTGGTTTGGTTTTTTGTTGTTTTTTTTTTTGTATTGTTGTTTTGTCAGTCTGAAAATGTGAATGATTGATAGTTAACATGTGAATAGACACAACAGAATTAAATTCTGCATTATTGTAGTTAACAACTGAACAATGCCACTGACAAGTATCTTCACAAGGAGAGTAGCTTGAAAAAGTATAATGGAGGAAGAAGAAATAGAGTGAAACATTTCTGAAGCAGAACCGGTCATAGAAAATGTGTTTTCTCCAGAGAAAATGGAAGTCTGAAGTTATCCCTAATATCTTTTCAAGTCTAAGTGGGAACAATTTGTTACAAATCAGTAAACCAAAAATAGATCAAATGGGAAGATGTAACTGTGTAAACTCTGAAAGCTAAGATATTAATTCAGGAATAGGTGAATTGCACAAACTGCATTTACCTAACTCTAAATAGTGTGTTTGCATTTCAGGGTGATTTATACTGCACATAAACTGAAGATGTCATGTTAATGAAGAACAGCATCTGGGAGAATACAACCAGATCTGGGAATTACAGATTTATGAGTCTGACTGTATTTATTTGTGATTGCTAAAGGACTCTGAGACTGAAGCTGTGATAAGCTATCTGTTTTCTTTTAATTGTTATTGGAAAGTGTGGTATTTTTTGTTATGTAATCATATATATACAAATCTAAATTGCAATAGCAACTCTAAAATTGAGAAGTATAATTTAATTTTATAAGTTATTTCATTCTGTGGGAAAACATTGTCTGCATTACTTTAGACCAGTACAGCATTTGAAGAGATCTGCAATGAATCATAACTTTTCAATAGATGGTAGCGTGCATTAGCAGTAGTGTACATTCATCATTCTCAATTCTTCATAAATGTAATGTCATTCATTGGATATATACTATTTAAAAGCTGGATTGATGCTGACAGCATCAATTATGTATAATTTTTACAGGCTTTGGGGTCCAAGCATAATATATTATTGAAGAGAGAAGGCTTTTTACTTACATGTGCATTTACATTAAAAAAGCTGAAATCCACCTAAATAAAAATACGAAAAATGCTTTTGCTAATGACACATCCAACAAAAACGCATCCACCCATGATCAAAAAACATTTCTGAAAATCAAGAAACAGCACAAAATACCATCTAACTAAAGCTCTTACCCCAAACAGAACATTTGTAGGTGTGGCAATTAAAGTCAGCAAAGTATTACCCTTATTTAAGTACCCCTCAAAGAGCCATCTGGTTTCAACTCAGATTGCCAGAGTTACCTTGCCAGTTGATGGATAATTTGGTAACCAGTAAGGATCAGTTCCCAAAATACACAATTAGAATTTTGCAGAGATCAGTGTATCATTTTTTTCACACTGCAGTTGGTGAATAAATTCAATAAATGGATTTTGTTAAGAATCTGGAAACCATTTTGCTAGGATGAAATAGAAGCAAGGTAGTGTGAAAGAACCAAAAGGAAATGTGTTACATAGCATAACATGAAGGGAGAGAATTTCATAAAATTATCCAGATGAACAAAAATCATGTAATATAAACCCTACTGGACTTGATTTGGTTGGGGTTTTTTTTTGTTTTTGGGGTTTTTTTTGTTTGTTTGTTTATTTGTTTTTTTTTTTTTAATTTGTTTTGGTTTTTTTGTTTTTTTTTGTTTCTGTTTTTTGGTTTTGATTTTTTTTCTTTTTAACCTAGTAATAAAAATTACATTATCTGAATATTTTTTCATTATTTAGTTTTTCTCCACTAAAAATAGTAAAATATTGTCGTCTGTTTTCATTTTTGATGAAAACACAAATGAAAATAGAATGAAATAATGTAAATTACCCTTTAATGTTACAATTTAGCTATTTATTTACTGTAAAGAGGTTTATTTCTTTTTAGTATGTTCTCTGTCTCTGCATCCTTTAGGCTAAATTGAAATGGTACTGGAGTAGTGGGAGAAAAAGAATAAACACTGAAACAGAGTGGATTAATGGTAAAACTGCATCTGCCATATGATTCGGTGATTTTTTAAAAAATAAAAGACACTCCAAAAGGCAAAAGTACAAATGGAAAAGAATGAAAAAGTTTTCTCATTTTACCTACTGCACCAATTTGTGATGGAAAAGGTGGAGATGACCCACAGTTGTATGAACAAATTATTCACCACATTTTGCAAAAGAAAAAGCTAGTAGATAGTTTAATGAACAACGTGACTAGTCGATGGGAACCTGGAGTGCCAGGAAGCTTCAGGGAGAAGGGAGGACATAGGGAAGATATGGGCTGCTGCAAAGGGAGCAAAACTTTGTTCAGTGTCAAGGACACCCAGGGGGTTTTGGTCTGGATAAATGGCTAGACCACTTGGATGGATCTGCTGAATGGATGGACTGGTTGTTTAAAAGCTTCTCCTTGAGTTAGTCAGAAGAATGTGAACAGCTGAGCTACACATATGGATACAGGGGAAAAGAAACACCAGGCTCTAGGATGGGATTTCAGCCACCCAAAATGCATAAAGCCCAGCCAAAATACCTTTCAGTTGAACTCAAAAATACTAAAGCCAAAAGCCCTCCAGAAAGTGGATCCAGGGAGTTTATCTGTGTTTGGCAGAAATGTTTTGACAAAGCACAAATGAAGTGACCACTGCATGGGCTATGCAGTGCTGTGCTGGGAGAGCTGGTGGTCAGGATCAAGCTCAGGCAGCAGGACCCCTTGCTCCTTCGTCCCATGAGCAGTAGCAGAGATTAGATACAGCATACAAATCCATTGAAACCTGCAGGGAAGTGGCTTGAACCCCACAGCTATTGCAGTGCACTTTGAAATGAGGATGGCCTGTGAGAGTGTTCTGACGAGACAGATTTTAGACTGACTTTTTCCTCTAACAATGGTACAGCGTGTTTCAAAAGGACACTTTAAAAATCTGTTCAGGAAACTCGGCAAGTTGATGACTGTGTAGTGCTCCCTCAACATGAGAGCTAGAAGGCTGGGAATACATTGTTACAGAGCTAGAAATAGTCAGGGAAGAGGGAGTACCCCCAAAAAGCTGAATTGCAGGTCTAAATCAATGCTTTGCTACTTGTCTTGGGAAATACAATTTTATAGTAGATCCCATTGGGAACAAAGTACAAATCGTGTGCTTTAATGGACAAAGAACTTTATGACCTGAAAGTAACAGGACAGTAGATTGGAGGAATAGGCTGCTAAACTAATAGGTACTGAAAAGACTGAACTTGTACTATGTCCAGGAGAGAATCGCACTTGTAGGAGATTGTAAATTCACTAAATAAGCAATAAACCCCATGGAAAGTCCCACTTATTGTGAGAACCCTAAAAATCCCCTCAGGGAAACTTCCAGAGTTTTCCCTGCCTAAGCTGAAAGAAGAGACTTCCACCATGGTGCCATGCAGAACTACCTTAAATTGCTTCCCTTATTGGTCACTGAACCCTGCCCACCCCAATTGTTTATCCCTCATACCCCTCTATAGGTTGCCTTGCCCTTTGTCCCGCCCCTGTGCCCTCAGATCATTGGCCACTGACCCCGTATTTAATCCCTCAGCAGTACACGGTCCTGTTCTTCTGCCTGTGATCTCTTCAGGGTGCTGAAATAAACCCTGCTGGAACATATCCTACAGGAGACCCTTCCTGTCCTTCCTCCACTGAAGCATGTGTGTGTGCATGGAGTTGAAATGGCTGTTCCTGTGACCGGCTCTGAGCGGCTTCGGAAGGAGACACTTCCAGAAGGTAGCAGCATTTTACAATCCTGCCACAATGCTACAAGGAGGAATGGCCTCAGTAACTGCCCAAATTCCTTTCAAAACAAAGGTAAAACTCTATTGAAGCACTGGAGATGAGGTTGTCGTTAAACATGCAACTGTGGATCGATCTGCATGTCTATTTCATGAAGGAAGAAAAGAGTATGGGATGCTGGTGACAAGGGGAGTAATTCAGCAAAAACTGAGGCCTGGACTTAATTTAACACCTGGTCTTCTCTTGTAGGAAAATGTGATGTTATTTGTTCTCTATGGGAACATTGAAAGTTGGAACATATTCCTGAAACCTGTCTCTAGCAGATTTTTTATTTACAGTAGGATTTAAGTGAGTTACTACACCACCCTGATAAAATAATGTCAAGTAATTTTTGAATTAATAACTTTTGGTATTAAACAATAAAGCTTCTGTGGGTGGCATTTCTAAAGGAGCCTGGGCAGAAAGTATTGAACTCTGATATAAGATAGAAAAGGTTAGATTAGTTTACCTGATGTTTATTCTTACAGAGTTATACTCTCGGTTTCCAGACAAAGTAAAAAAAAAGTGTGATGATGTATATCATTTCAACCTGTCCTAGATAACCCTTCTTCAAGCTGATGCTGATGAAGTGCAACCAATGCCACAGTAGATTCCAAATGACAAATTTTTCCTCAAGTTTGTTTTTTCTTGTACCAGTGCCAAATTATGATGTCTCACTGGGTCTTTGATTACTCTCTAAAATGAAGTGATGGTGGAGTTGTCTTCCTCTAATTACTCATATACCACAGGAGTCTAAGACTCATCCTGCTTACCAGACAAGAGTTCTGTGAGGGTTTAACATTCCAATAGAATTTTTTTCAGTCTTTCCTTTCTAATTAACCATTCCTAGTTCTTCAGGAAAATTTTGTTTAATATGCCAAATTTAGATCTTATTATTTTGAACAACTTGTTCTAAAGACAGTGTGTTGGAAAAATAATAAGTGTGTGTTTTTGCCATATGGTAGGTGTGAAGTAATAGCAGTCTTGGAAGCATAGGAAGTAGAATAATTTTTAGCATACTCATAGACTGATTGTCTTCATGGAGTTTTATGTATGATTGGACTAAATTATAGTTATCAATAAAAAATAGAAGTAAACTTATTTTAATTTGTCTCGGTATTATTAGAAGTAAACATCATTAGTAGCAACTGCTTTTCTATTTCATCGTGAAAATATAGAGGATGTTTCATTCATCTCACTGATCAGCACTGCTAATGGAGAAGTTTCTCTGGGTATGAGTTCACGCATTTCTAAGAAAAAGAGAGGTTCTCTGTAACCACTGTACAGAAATGTTCCTAAAAGCACTCCTACTGTGTGTTTGATTTCTTTTCTTTAAGGAGTATAAATACAGATTTTTATAGAAGAGCAGATGTATCTGGTCAGTGTCATAAACCTGCAATGAAGATGGAAATGGATGGTATAGCAAACAGGGCTCCATTGTGACAGGAGGCCTGCTGGAAATCTGAGATTTGGAGCTCTCTTAAAAGATTCAATGCTAGGGTTTCATCATCCTTCTTATACAGCCTTTGGGGATTCTTACTCTCATCATATGATCTCCTGCATAAAAGATTTACTGATCTTCAGGAAAGCAAAGGAGTACAGAATGCTACTGTAGTTACCAAGTTTCTTTAGCAGTGCTGGTGAGAAGCAAGTGTATACCTTGCTTAAACATTGACTCAGCATTTATAAAGATCACAAGGTCGAGAACTGTCAACTATGTGAACGACTAGAACATTGCAGAAGCTCTTGTTGACATTTCCTTCTTAGCACACATAAATAGCAATTCAGAAAGTGGAAATAGTTTAAAGGGCAATATTTTTTCCAAACTACTATTTTTAAAATCCTTTAAGTAAACTCATTCAAAAATCAAGTTCAGTTTTGTGCACTTGTTACTCTAATGGCAAAATTTGAAGGAATTTCTTAAAAATATGTACCAGTACCATGGTGAAAAGGCCACAGTCACACATAAGAGTAAAAAAACCGTAACAGAGTCTCAAAAAGTACTGTACTGTTTGGAAAAGTAATATACCCATCCTGCTATGCATCCCCTAACCGAGATCAAATCACATCACATGAAACTTGTACCCTTAAATGGCATTAGGATTAGGATGGTTGTTTTTCTTACATGGAGCTACATGGAGATTGTGGAATGATGTTTAGAATGTTAAACTGTTTAGTTATTTTTAGGACATGGACTAAAATAATGAAATTGAGAAAACATATGGTAGCAAAACAAGTAACAATGAGTGGTCTATTCTGATTTATTTATTTTTACTATGCATATGTCCAAAGTTAATGAACTGGTAATTTTCCAAAGAAGAAAATACATCTTCAAATATGTTTAGGGGTTTGTGGTTGGGCTTTATGTGTTGTTTTGTGGGGGTTTATGAGAAGATTTTTGGTTGTTTGTTTGGGCCTGGGGTTTGTTGTTCTTAATGCTATTAATTCTTGATATTTTAATTCTTATTTTGACCCCAAACTTGTCTCAGAGTAATTAAAGGCAATTCTCAAACTATTCAGGGATATCATTCAAAGTTCTTAGTGAATAGTAATAAATCAGGTATTTCAGGTTAGTTTTGAAATCCTTTGGGAGCAGTACATGGTAAGTTAGAATAATTGCTCCTAACCTGACAGTATAGCTCTCAACTATATTCACACATACTGAAAAAAACATTTTCAACATACACTTGTTGTAACATCAAGCCTATTATATAGTCAGTGCACTCACTAGAAAATTTTACTGTTTTATCTCATAGAAGTGTGCAGTGGTCAGTGTTTTATGACTTTTTTCTCATTTTGAGCAAAGTGGGTATTTCTTTTAAGTAACAGACCTAATGAGCACAAAAGACCAACAGGATGGCATATTTAAATATTACAGTCAATGTAATTACAAAGAAAACAAGCTGAAAAGCAAAATATGTTCTACTTTTTTATATTAATGTAGTATATTCTTTGTATTTTTCTATATTACATCATTAACTGTAAGATGGAACTTGATTTTTAAACAGGTAACTATGTCTCATTTCTCAAACTAAAAAAGTTTTCATCCACATAACCATATATTATGCCATTTACATTTATTCCTCTAAAAACAAGAAACATCAAATATTTTCAATTACTTGTATTCTATTTCTTCTTTATTACAGTTATTATCATAGATTGCAAATTTAAAAGCAAACATGTCTGTATGCGTGCATGTGCATGGGCGCCTTGGAGGTAAACAAGCAATAATACTGCCATTCTAGATATAAAATGAAGCACAGAGATTCATAAAGATGCTCAAAAGTATTCAGATACCTAATTCAGAAGTAACAGGATAACATTTCCATTTTTTTGACAACATATATTAAAGTTTAACATACTTTACAACTAGCAGAAATCATCACTCTAACTGCCAAGTTTTCAGAGATAAATGCTAGCTTTTGTACTTTTTCAGGACTCAGACTAGCCTTTCATAAAAATTGGAGCAATGTTCTGGGCATGGAATTAATTAGTGTAGCTTTCAAGATACTTACAGGTTTATCAGTTTATCACAGCTAATGCTTAACCTTTTCTCTCGTACTTTAAGTTTTACAGTTTCTCATCCAGCTTTCTCTGCAATCTAGCATTATTAGACTGAAGTGATCATTAAACAGTTAAGGAAATCAAAAATCTTTCAAAGGTCTAATTCACCAGGATGTAGTAGTGGATTTGTAAGAAACAGATATATCCAAGGTAAGCATTTGAAAACTATGGCTGTACATGCTTTATCCAGAGCCTGCAATACATGACTAGAGTGCCTCTCTCCTGGGTGACTGAAACTTTTCCTGCGCTCATCTGCCTCCTAGTCCCAGTTGGGTTTAATAAGTTCAGTGTCCTGAAAGTTAAATCCCCAGAGGGACTTCTCACAGTACACCTAACATGTACAGACAAGCTTGAATTCATGACAGCACACAGCAGCAACATGTCTGGAAGAGAAAGGAAGATGGCACAATGATCTTAAAGACATGTAGGAATCACTGTGAGGATGTAAACACAGCCATGCCTACATACATAAATCTCTCTCTATAGATCTATACATATATCTCATTCAGAATTTTAGTTATCTATTCTTTTTAATCTTTTCTACTGATTGTTATAATTATACCTAAATCAAGCGCTATATTCTCTGAATTTCATTTCTACAATAAACTGAACCTCATTCATTATATACATAATTAGGATTCAAATAGCTGTTTCTGAATTTCATACTTCAGAGCTGTATACCTAGATTTTAATACTGGGGCATCTAAGTTTCTTACTGAAACAGATAAAAAGCTTAATGAGGTTAGAAATGTCTCCCCTTGCTCGCAGAAATCTTTAATTGATTTGGAGTGAGCTTTCAGCCCTTCAGAGTCAACAGTCACAGGTTTGGAAGAGCAGCTGCATAAACACATGACAGCCCAAGTTGCAGCAATGGCACCTACAACCCACAGACACCCAGAACTTGGACTGTATAAAGGTGATAGCCCAGGAGAACAATTCTGGGACCCCCACCACTGAGACAAGGTGTGAGGCAAGATGCAACAGGATTCCACAGGATTCACAGGGTAGTGACTATCTCCTGCTCTGTCACTCTTTCTCTCCTTCTCTCATTCACATTTACTGTTAAATAAAAACCTGTACTATTGACTTCAGGATATGGTCTCGTTTGTACCGTAATTTGGGAAAAGAAATCTTAATAATCAAATCATAACAATACTACTATGTGCGGGCAGTTACATTGCACTACTCCAAGACATGCTTCATTTTCTATTTCACATCTATCTTCTTTCAATTATTCTACTTCCCTTCCTGAGTAGTAAGAGTAGAATTTTTCTCCCCCATCTATGCCATGCTGTTCTTTATTGGACTGAGTAACAATTCAGTCTTTTGAAAAGGAAAGGTTCTGCTCACTGTGACAAAAAATAATCCAGTTTTCATTAAACGTAATTACCAGGAGACACTGTAGGTAGAATTTACCATCATATTAAGGCAAAAGTTAACTTTGAAATGTCTTCTAAACTATAAAATAAATTACCTTTTCAGAAGATTTTAAAATAACATCATAACTGCCTACAATCTAACTTTCCCCATCCAATTTCCATATCCTTGACTTTCCTAACAATCGCCCTCTCTTTTTTTTATTTCTGAAGTTATATGTTGACTTAAAGTAAGCACAAAATATAGCTGAGTTTGAAATACACTTGAAAATAGTGGGCCATTTTAACAATGAGTTTGTTTTTTTTAATAGAGCTCTGTATGCAAATGAATTTTAAATGTGCAGAACATGTACTGAGGAAATTCAAAAAGAGATTAGAAACACATGAGAGATGAAGTTAGCAGTTACTAAATTAATTATCTGAGGATAAAAATGGTATGGAACCTAAACTGTGGCCTGGAGCATACCCCATCCCAGAGTTGCTTTCTCAGTTATTTTATTAGATATTAGATTAACTCCTCATGATCCAAATTCATCTAATTCAAGTGAGGTTCTTGTCTTGGATAGACCATATTTACTAGATTCTCGTATAGTGAATCAAACACAGACATGTCACGAGAAATTTTGTCTGATTACAAATATGTTCCTAATATTTAAAGCTGTTCTGCACGGCATTTTCACTCAGAAATCATTATGAAGTGCCAGGAAATGAAAGCCTCTGTGTTGGAGTGAAAATGGTTACTGAAGCAGCCCTTATAACTTGTCCTGGCAACATCAGCTCATCATGGATGACCTGCTCCTTAAAGAAATGTATGTTCTCTACTACTTCTCCTGTGAATTCCCAGTTTTGATGCATTTTTTTCTCTTGTCAGCTCCCTACCACTCATTTATGAGAAAAAAAACCCTTACTTATTCTGACTGACTAATCAGCATTTTTATCTGGCAGGTCCCATTCCAATAAGCAAGAGTTTTTCAGTCTACAATAATATCACCATAGTTTGTAGGCTATGAGGTATTTAGATTATTATGCCATTCAAAAATCCACTTCATTCCTTCTAAACAACACTTTAGAATGGAGAAGTGCACAGCAAAATAAAGCTTCAGTAGCTCTCTAAAAAACAGAAAGTGCCATTGTAAAAAGTGTGAGGTATTACAGTTTACTGATTTTGTAAACATACAGCAGTGAATCAGACTAAAAGAGCTTACTTATATTAAAGGATGCTACCAATGTGTTTTGGCCATGAAAATGAGGTAAATCAAATATGGCAAGACTGGGAGGATTCAGCACATACATTTCTCTGTGTGACTTTGGAGAAATAAAGAATCCTTCAGGGACAGAAGACTCATCATGGACCTTAGAAACAGCAAAGATAAACCTCCCTTGTACTCTAGCAGGTTTATATTTTATTTATCAGTTATGGGAATGTCTCCCATCTGTAGTGCTGGAGCCACAGATAACATGGTGCTATCGCCCTAGGGCTGCAGTAACCAGCTTTTGCACAGCCCAGGAAAAAAGAAAGAGGCCAAGAACAGATTACTGCAGAATTGCTATCCATGAAATACATTGTTTTATTCCTTCAATAGTTCATATTGTATCCTAGCATTCACTAGTGTGCTGTTCTCAGTTATAGATACATCCTCTAAATCACACAGTTCTAATACACTCACAAAACCATTAAAATTGAACTATCAATGACTGGATAGAAGGAGCAATCCATTAAGTCACTATTAAATCAGGTGCACATAAAAAAGAAGAGTTCTGAAGATTTTTTTTTTTATTTATTTGGTAAGACACCTTGTGATTTCTGTCTTCTCTACCACCCCTTGTAATTTCCCCCCATTCCATGACATGTCTCATAACTTCTGGGAGATTTACTTTAGGTCAGATACTGAGTATCTGATGAGTATCTGACAAAGAATGATGTCAAATACCTCCATAGCCATACTCCGTTTTTTGTGCAACTGGGCTTTTGGTAGGACTCTACAGGGATGGTCACCTGTCGCCTTGTCACTAAGGTATCTCAGCAAAATGCACCCAGATGGAGAAATGAGGCAGAGAAAAAGCTGCATCCTCTTTTCCCAGCCCACAAGTGACCATTTCTTTTGACCATTTCTTTCGGTAATGTTCTGTTGAACCAATGTTGGACCTTAAGAAGATCTTCCAAAGACCAATTCAGTAATTGCTCCAAAGATCCTGTTCAAATACCACAGCAATTCTGTCTTTGGCATCTTGAACAGTTGTTGGAATGGAGCATGTACTACTTCAAAAATATCCTTCCCTAATTTGAACAAAAAGGCATCATGCAACCAACAACTTCTAAATGTTCTGAATACACTCCAAAATTTATGGAATTCTTTTTTTCCTATAACTATGTGTCTCTGGGAATACATTTTCTTCCAAAGTATGGAAAGGAACATAAAAGTCCTGTATCTTACCATTCCTCTCTAGGTATCAGCAGTAAGTATCTTGAAATACCTTTCCAAAAATCTATTAAGAAGAAAGGCTAGTGTAATTTTTTTTTTTTTGAAATTATAAAACTTAATTCTTCTTTTAATTTTGAGTAAGTATTGAATTTCAAAATTAAATTTGTAAAGTTTAGAGTGCTCATAGAATTCTGAGCATCTTGAACTTTTTCATTTTATGGAGAATGATTGACCTATATTCTGAGTGATTGATAGCGCATAACACTAATTTACTTTTCTTTTAAAAATTGTTGGTATGTGAAGCAGAAAAGAGCAACCATATTGCAAAAAAAGTAAGTGGCAGAATATATGTTGTTCCTAAAAGAATTAATGTATTGCAAATATCCTTTATTTATGGAATTTGGAAAATATATTTTTGTAAATTAAAGGAGTTGTGCTATAAAAATTGGCTTGTAAACCATTCATAAGGGGAAAATAAGAAGTCATCACTGATGAGGTTATTGACCAACTACCTCAGTATAACACAATTTACAAACATACTCTCACAAAAATTGAAAAGTGCTTTTGACTTTCTTCTGGTTTTTATATAGTAGTGATATCACACATAAGGTCATAAAGATCATTTAAATCAGCATAGCATGAAGTACTTTATGGTATGACATTAGAAGCAATCTCACAGGACTAGAAGCTTTATTTTGGGGGTATGAAATACAAAATGGTCTGATTCTGATGATCACTCTTTTAGATACTGTAAAAATTCCTGCAAGAGTCAAGTTGGGGATTTTTTGCGAGTTGCTTGGTATACAACTTGTCTTGTTTTGGTTTGGTATTTTATTTGTTTGTTTTGTATCTGGGTTTTTTTGGTTTTATTTGGGTTTTATTTCGTTGCAAAAAATTTGCTCAGTTAACAGAAACACTTCAGAGAAATGGATATTATCAGTGCTATGCAACAAACACAAGGGAAATGTAGACAGAAATCCCTTGAGTCTCATTTTCTCCCACCAATATAACTAAGACAAATAGTGCTGGCTGAGAAGGTTTGTGTACAGTGCTGAGATTGTGTATTCTTAACAGAACTACTGATATGATTTCATTATTGCATATAATGATAATATGAAGAGACAAAAGAGGAAGACATATCTCAACAGCAGTAACTCCCTAGATCTCATATCCAAGCTAGCTCATTTGCTCCTGGTCTACTAACTGCTCCCTGTGCTGTTCTTAAAGGATATTCAGCCTCAACCTACAGTAATCACTTCCTCTGCTGATTGTCCGTCTTTCAGCAGTCAGAAAAAGGTCTCTTTCCTCTCAGAATATCTGCCCCTGACAAGCAGGTCTGAAGAGCTTTGGTGAAATAGCTGCCCAGTTTGTAAAGTAATGTAACTGGCAAGAAAAAAGAAGTAATGCAAAATAATTTTGTCCCTCTTTTCTACTGGGCTTTTTCCTCTCCTTCAGCTTTGTCAAACACCTTAAAGCAACTGTGGCACACACAGTATTTGCCATCATTCAACATCTATGTGAGATATGCAAAAAAAATATTGTTCTGGCAGCCTATTCGGAGACATTCAAGTATGGAAAAGATGCATTCATACAATTATTAAAGTAATATTTCAAATTCATTTCAAATACAATTTGGAAGTCAGTATTTTATAGTCTTTAAGGTCAGTATAGTGAATTAGTCAATCTTTTGTTTTGGTCTTTAAAATTACATGTATTCTAAATTATTATAGTATGTTTAGAAGTACTAAGCTGAGGCTATCAGAAAGCTGATTCACAAACTTATGGAAAAAATTATGGTGTCTCACATTTTTCTGTGGATTTCCCTAGAATATGGTATGAAACCAAGGAGGGATTATACTTAAAAAGATTTTGGGAGTGGAAAATGCATAGCAATGGGTTTTAGTTAGATCACAATGAAGGGAAAAATTTCTGGAAGCATGATTTTTTCTTTCATTGTCACACAATGTTCTAAGGAGACTGGTTTGTTTTTTCTTTCAGAGAGCAGTGGAAGGATTGTGGGTAGAAAAAATTCTGGTTGTAAAATTCCCCAGGAGGGATTTGGAGGGAGTTTCAGCAGCAGAGGAAATATTAGAATTTGGCACTCACATCCTGATTTCTTTAGCATATCTAATATTGCCCCTGCATAGGTACAAGAAATGCTGCCAACTTGTATAGAGATATTATATGAGATAACGGAGATTATTGATATCATTCAAAAAAGGATAAAAGACAGATTAAAATGTTTGTGTAAGAATAATTATCTTCAAATGTACATGAGTAAGTATGATGATTATGTTAACAAGACTGTGTATTAGTTTCAGATTTGTCATGCACTGAGAGGGAAAGATATGTATCTTTATCAAATGCTAATGTGAGAAACAGTATTTTTAAAATATGATTCATTTTCTTGCTGAATACAGATTTAATACTTTACACAAATGAGAATACTTCTGCTACAACCAATTTATCTCTGTAAAATTTTTACATTTGCAAAGTATTTTAAATCCACTAATTCTTAAAGAACATGTCTGTAATTAACTAAAGACAGTTCATCTTTGTTGCACAGAACTGAGGCAGACAAAAAAGTATTTGTCCACAATTTCATAGTTAATCAATAGTAGATAATAAACTAAGAAATATATATTGCTGTTTCTTATTTACAGTCTAAACTAGATGTATGATACTGCCAGTATAATCATCCACAATACCAAATAAAACAATGAAAAAAAAAACACTGCTGATGTATTAGATTTTATTCTGACAATGTCTTCACATGCTTTTTTTTTTTTTCACAAGAACACAGTGAAACAGCACTGCCATTGGTATCATCATATGCCAATGAAGCAGCAAAACTGAAACTCAGAGGGATATATCTAAGCAAATAAAAAGTAGTTTCTCTTAAACAAACCTACATACAAAAGCAGTCATACATGACTTTAGCCAGGAAAGGTTAATATCTTAGACTGCACTCATTCAATGTTCCCTAATCATTGACCTTCCTTTCTTCTTTACAACAGATGAAGTTCATATTCTTCAACACACAAATATAGAATATAGAGTATCAACAGGGTATATGTGAAGTACTCTTGCATGCAGTATCCTATAGCTTGGTGATTAATAACTTTCAAATTATTAGTTAATTAATTATTTTCCCTTCATAAACAGTTTTTTTGAAGGTCAGGTCCCAGAGAAGACACAACAGAATTTCACGTATCTCAAAATACATTAGTTTTTGCAAGAAAAAAAACTTGATCCTGCAGAGTTTTTTTGGAATTTGTCATTTTGAGATCTGGATAAACCCAAGTGAAGCAATTTCCAAAAAACCATTAAATCACAAGCTTTTGTATAAGGTCTGCAAACAGCTTCACAGCAAACTCATGACTGACATCCCAGTGAAGATGAAGGCAAAGTTACTGTGAGGGTCATGCTAACTGTCAAACAGGCTAGTTACATTTGTTTTTATTTTTTTCCCCAGTGTGTCTCCTTTTGGGAAATTTTATTAAAAGGTGAAGTTGACAGATGGCCCTGCATCACTTCTCCAGGTAATGAATGTTGTTTTATTGACCTTCTTGTGACCAACGATTCAGGCTTGTCTGCCTCTACCACAGGAAACAAATGAAATGTACTCTATTGAAATTCTACACTTCACAGTTTCCAAACCACTAAAAGTGTAATTTCATATCGGATGCCCTTAGGTTGCTTTTTCAAAAATTGTTGTCTGCAAATTGAATTTACTAATAATTTGCTTCCCTCACAATACTTTAGAAAATCCTTGAAATGAGAAATAGATGATAAAGCAGAAAAAGAATGATGGTGAGGCATTGAAAATATCTCTGCATCACAGGTTCCTAGAGATATAATGGAGAAAGACAGAAAAAAAAAATTCTTCCTTATAGTGCACAGGTTTGTCAAAGGAAAATATTGAAGAGAACTCTCCTAGAATAAAGATGCACAAAAACTCCGTACTCCTCTAGCTTGTCATGTAAGAACTCTGATTATTGAAACTGAGAGAATGAGACTCCAGATCTGTGAAGCAACAGCTCATTGCACAACTGCAAAATAATTTATAATCATGAAACTGCCTACAAATAATCTACTAACATCAATGAAATTTAAATAAAATCACTAAGGAGACAAATACTCTCTGAAAATAACCTCTGTCACAAGACAAGTCAGATTCAGAGACAATTTCAATATATACAAGAAAAAAAACAATTTCAAGGTAACTTCAGCTTTACTGGAAGGCTTTCCTGCATGCTATTGATGTAGGTAATGTTTGACTGGATTTTTGAATTAAACTCCATTTTTCATCAAGGCCATTTTCAATAATCCATAATCTCTGCAATGAAGATGGAATTTATCTGGGAACAAGTAGTTTTCTGGTAAAATTACCTGGATTTTTTGAGGTTTCATACATTATTTAAATTAGTAGGTCTACATTTTAAAACTCAAAGAGATATCTAGTGTATTTATTTCAAAATCCAGGCAATGTCAAGTGACCATCTTCAAATGAAAAAGGAATTTAATTTTTTACTGAAATTTTTTTTTAATTGTAAGGTGAAGTCATAATGTAGTAATGACATTTATTGTCCTTTGGCAACTATTACTCCTAGAAAATGTGTGCAGTCTTGGGAGGGAAAGCAAAAGAGACTAAATTAGCATATGGAAATCTGACTTTCTGAGCACACATGATTTTGCTTATATGAATATGAAGGCAAGACATAACACAATTCATCTTGAAACTGATGTACAAACTTAAACCCCTTGTACTTCCAGTACTTGTGCTAGTAATTTGTTTTTGTCATATTTATTGTTAGGTAGTAAAGAGGAATGTTTACTTTGAGTCCAATGAAATCTTTTTTGATTGATCTGAGAATTTATATTAGAATTTACCTAAAACAAATACCTGAAAACACAGAATTATTACTATTGTTACTCTCTTCAAATGGAAAATTAGCAGTAGAGCTTCCAAATTAACAAATGCAAATTTTAAATGTCTCTCTAAATCCATCTTAATTCTCAATTTTTAACTTTGAATTTCATATATTTAAAATTATATCCAGGATGTATTTGCATGAAAAAGTTTGATTTCTTACTATGAAAACTCATTAGATGCCTTATATTGTGATTGACAAAACTGACAAGCAGAAAATATTGAAGCTATTCAACACACACAATTCTGGAGTGGTTTCTGTAACATAGGGTACAGCATACACTAACTAAAAGGATCCAGTTTCACATATCTATTCTAAGCATAGTCCCATCCAGGCATACCTACCAGCCTATAGTCAAATGCTCAAAATCACTCAAGCCAACTCTAGATCAAAGGCACAGTCACAGAATTTCTTATACTACATTAGAATTTCTAGTGGAAAACATAGATAAGCATAACCAGAAGTGACTCTGAATGAATAAAAGATTACAGCATTATTATTATTAAATTTTATAGATCTAATATGCCTAAATACCAGCGCTTGATCACTCTTGTTCACACAGTCCCAGGATGGTTTTGACAAAAGACAAACAGCTGTCTCCAAACTGTGTCCCCACAGGTCAAGACTTATACAAGGAACAATTGCATTAATACAAGCCAATTCACAGGAGGTAATTTCAATGATGTCACCCTGCTTTGGAGGTGGATTCATTTTACGGAAGAAGCCACAGGTACCAGCTGATCTCGAAGCCAGACAAAAGCTTCAGAAATTATTTTCAGTCTTAAAATCCTACAATCCTATAATCCTACAATGGTTTGGGTTGGAAGGGACCTCAAAATCATGTGGTTCCTACCCCTCCTCCACCTAGTGGGTTAATATTAATATTCTCATACAGTGTCATTCTGAGGTAATAACTCTGAGGAATTATGAGATAGAAAAGTTCTGGGATTCATTGTTTCCTCTTTTCAAGTCATCCTTACTCAAACTCTAAACTTAAACATTAAATTAAAGAAAGCTTCAATGATCCGCACTGTCAATCTTTAACAAAACATTTAACATTGTTATCGGTTCTTCACACTCTAAAAAGTTGACTGACCAGCTTCCTTTCCTTTCAAAGTAAAAGGCATGAAAGAATGTGCCATGAAATCATGCAAAAGAGATGGATCTCTTGTAATCAAGAGCAACTCCATGCTGGATTTTTACATCAAAACAATCATCTTAAGTTTCGCTTAGAAATCAGTCAGACCACTGAGAGGAGTAATAATGTGATTTCTATAAAACTTCTACTTAATGAAAAAATCCACAGTGATTTTCAGCATTTTTTTTTCTAAAGAACAGCATTCTCAGTAGATAAAAATTTGCTAAACACAGCTTGCAAGGCTTGAGAAAAGGGGATGTGATTTTATAGCTGCAAGCTGATTTTGCAAAGGCCCTGAGTTGCTCCTCCTTGATGTCTGTGGTCTCCGTCTGTTCATGAAGACAGAACCCAGACACTACTCAGTGGGAGCTCTGACTGCAAGATCTGATCTGTCGGCAAAATGGGAAGGGACAGCAGCAAACACACTGTCCCTTTGGCAGGTAATGGTTGTGCCTTTTATGACTAGAGACACACCTCAGTACTTCTGGGTGAAGGGAGCAGATCCATCCGGACAACCACAAAGCAGTGAGACAGCTGGGTAACTCTGCTGCTCTCTGAACCCCTGGACTAGGACAGGAAGCACATCCTTCACGAGAAACTGCCAACCCACACCTAAAACTTGCTTAAAATCTAATCTCTTCTTCAGCTTACCTTCTTTAAGAAGATTTCATTGCAGGGAAACTGTTTTAGAATTGTAATATACAGCACTGTTCTCCTTGTATGCTAATATATCATACAGCTTTAGCATGGTCATTAAGTGTTACTTTGGCAAAACAGCACATGGCAAAAAAACCCAAAGCAAAACATTAAAGTGTTACAATAGGACACGAAAGGACGAGGCAGGACAAGGTCTGAGGTCAGCAGGGATGTTCTCTGTTTTCTGTTCTTTGTTCTCTTTATTTTAAAATCTGACTGCAACATATACAACTGTACAGAAGGACCAAAGATTGGTCCAAGGTGTCGCCACCTTTTCAGTCTCATTGGTGAACATCACCATCACTCAAGAAACTCCTCCTAGAGGAGAAAAATGTAAACATCTCATTATTTACATAAAAAGTGTGAGAACTCAGCTCCAAGTTCTGTAAACATCAGAAGACATACTGAAAAACATGAAGGCAAAGTAAAAACATAGCAAACCAAGGGCGCCATTAAAGTATTTATACTACTTCTTAATTCATCACAAAATATTTTACGCTTTCATTTGCTATAGCATTACAGAAGTGAATTCTCATTGATATTCACTTTTCCAAAGAATTATAAACTATTATATACTACATCCTGCATGGTACAGAAAAAACATTCATAACAAAGCGAAAATCATCTAACATCTCAAACAAATTGTTTGTTTCATAGAAAACTGCAGTATCACACATATAAAATGCTATCTATCTGATTGAAACTCTCAGTCAAAACCAGAATAATTTTGTTATGTCTGTGCAAAAGATAAATGAGGCCACATGAATCATTAAAACAGTAATGATATAGTACTACTTGGGTCTAGTTGCTATTCACCATAAATCAATAGCAGTAATCTTATTCATATACATTCAGTGCAGTTGAATCCAATGAATACAATATTTCAATGTATTGAGTGTATCTCAATACATGAGATTTTTTATGCAAGTATTTAAAACAAGACACATATGTTCCCCTTGCATTCTGTTGAATCTCAAGAAAGATAGATAACCACAATCAATTAAGTAAGATTAGCTCCAATTCAATACTGAGAAATTTTCAATACTACTTTCCAGAAGAGTAATATCTGGATATCATTCCAGCAGCATGACAAAGCTAAAGTACTAGAAGCCAAGCTCTAAATAAGGACAGCACTCTGCTTTCTGCATTACTCCTTATGCTGTTATTGATTCTTGTGAAAGATAAACTTTCACAGATTCATTTAGCTGCATTAAATATGTGAATTTACAAAGCACTTATTAATATGTGTATTTGTGTGAGTTGCCAACTACTTTTTGAGTCATCCACAATTTTTCACTCTCTACCATTCAAAAACTGTATTTCCTATTCTTTTTCAAAAGAAATTCCCCATATTTTGTGAATACGATAAATAAGTTATATTAATATACCAACCGTACAAAACAGCAAACATATGTCTATTTTTTCTAACTATCAGATAAGCATCTAAGCAACAAGATACTATATATGTTACTAATGAGTAATAGTTTACTTGTTTACACAGTACATGAAGAAGCCCCTTCTGCAGATTCCATCCACATGAACATATTCTAGTCATGTAAATAAGTCCCACTGAAGGGAGTTCAAGTAAATAATGTTTAATATTATAAGAATAGGAAGACAAGGTTTAGAAGGTAATTGGAAATTTTATTCATGCATTAAATATGCATTCTGTCATCTTGAAACTACAAAACTTACCAAATATATTTGGTGCCTACCCAGCAATCTACATACAGTCTGTTAGCAGAGATACTAATACAGTATTACTGGCATATTGACTAGCCTTTTACACCCTCTTACGAAATTTTTAAAGAGTTTTACCTGTGACTGCTGGTCATGCCTAGACAACCTACATCTTTGGATAAATTGAAAATACAAATACCAAAAAATCCTCATAAACAATACCAATTTCATATCATATTTTGAACACACTGCTGCTAGCATTAAAATTCCATATTTGAGTAATTTTTGATAATGGACAGTTTTGGTTTTTCAAATACTATTCATTTTCTTAAATTCAAATGATTGCAGAGCTATCCATTTATAAGTTATGTATAAATATTAGTTACCAAAATTATTAATTGACAGTCGCAGTACTTTGAGACAGGAGCCAAGTTGCTAATTGTTATTGAAGTGTCAGTGGTCTACAAAATGTAAGAATTATGCAGACAATTTTTGTGAGCCATGCATTTTGATACATATAGTCTTACTACTTCTATTTAAGTTTAAATAAAGCTTTACATTATCCCAGTGAAGCAATCAAAACATAAACACAGGCTTACATGTTACGATGATTGAGCAGTTGTTCAATTGTGCATAGTGTTCTCTGTTACAATATTGAAAATTATGTCACCGTGCAAGGATAAAATAATTATGGTATTTATGGAATAAACAATACAAAGAGTACTTGTCATCTTTATTACACGTCCCTAGTAATAAGAGCTACTGTGCTGTGACACTATGCTCCTCCTTCCCTTTTCCTTATGACACTAACACCCCAATTTCCTCAGTACCTGCACCACAAAAATGGTTTCACATTGAAGGCTGAGGATTATTCTTTCTCCCAGCATAAAGGAGGATATGACAGTGTATATGCTTGACTGTAAAAAAGGGTGGAGGTAAGTGGGCAAGCCAAGGGGAGCAGCTTTATTTGTACATCTCCATCCAGGTGCAGGCTGTTGATGACAAGTTGTGAGGGGAACCGTATGACCTTTGCTTTTGCAAATTCTGCTTCAAGCTCTAGCTCCATCCACCCCCTGCTCCAGAAGGACCTACAGTTTCCCAAAGACCAGATAAACAAAAGTAGGCATCTACTTGGAAATTTCTGTCATTTCATATCTTATATTGGTCTACATAAAAAATGCATTAAATTATTTAAAGAGAAAAATGTAACTAGGAAATAATGCACCTGCTATCGTCAATATAGTAATTATTGCATATTTTAAAACTAGAGTAATAGGTGAATGAATTGACAGAACCTATTTAAACTTTTCCCAAAAAAAGAATATTTATTTACAAAACAGGTGTACCTGTCAGGAAAGTACCTATTGTAGGTACTGGATAATTACATAATAATTCCTAAATACACAGTCTAACATAGTATGCCAAAATAGTTACTAAAAAAGCAAAATTAGATGAGCTTTTCTGAGCTATGGAAATCTACTTTGTTTATGGAGATCTACAACAATTGCTATGTGGCATTTTAGGTGATGACAAATATTCTAATGAATATTTGAATATTTCTCACAGAAAATGACATTTAAAATCTGTGGCTCAATCCACTCATAAAATAGCTGTTGTATGAAAAAGAACTTAATAGACACAGGATCTTTTTTTTTTTTTGTGAAAATAATTTTTATGTAATTTCAGTTTAATTAAAAGTAGTTTACTTGAAAGTACTTAAAAGTAGAACACTGACTATCAAACGTGACTGAAGAGACTTGTCAGATTTCTAATGGAGGAACTGACTAGTGCTATGTCTTACATAACTTGTTAAATACTTTATTTATTTAAGAGTATAATTGAAAAATACTGCAGATTCACATTCTCAGTCCTATAATATTTCACTTAACAGTATTTGACATAGTTTTTATGTTATCAAATGAGGATGAGTGTTGCCCTTGAGTAAAATTCAAATCTAGATTAAAATCTATTAGGTTTACAGTAGCATAAAAAACATATGCTTTAGTAATGAATATTAATATACATTCTGTTTGCAAATGAAAACAGATCAATGGTGTATAAAGTTAGCTGAACATCAATATACTTCTCAGTGGGTTTTGTTTTCTGAAGATAGTTGAGATTTCATCTACTGTTTAATCTTGCTGGAGATTTAAGGCTCACTAGTCAAATATGGGGCTTAGTATCACAAAGATTATTTAATCTTCAAACTGTAAAAATATCTCCAAAATGAGAGAATTAATTAAGAATTGTTATTTATTTCACTAATGTGGTTTTTCAAATCTTATTTTTCAGCAATTAAGCTTTTTTTTTCCTAGCATATATGAGGAATGATATTTTCCTGCTTTAAAATTAACTAGTAAGACTCTACCCTACCTGTTTGATTCATAAAGTGAAGGCTTTAAGAAAAACTCTGCATATCATTCAACTCACAACCCAGTCAAAGGATCTGGAGGACTGTATCTATAATAGGATTCAAAATATATTCTAATCACAGAGGAAATAATCACCCAGTAGGATTCAGCTCTTACTTTAATTATAGAAAGAATGCTTTTACAAGAATAGGATGTACTGAGCCAATTATATCATACAGCATAATTGGCTCAGTTTCATATAGATTTCACATTAAAATAAGTACTAGTTGCAGTGTCTTGATATATGCAGTCATTTGTACTTCATGATATGTGCCATAGACTATTAAACATCCTATAGGGCCTTTGGAACTGCTCACAGAGATGGCTTATAGCAAATAACCATAGAAGAAAAAAAAAAAAAAAAAACAAAAAAAACACCCCAAAGAAGTCAGTAATACTTTTATCTCAGTGTGAAATATGAAAGGTCATAAAATATGTACTGTATGGACACAAACTGAGAGAATCTCTCTGAACCTGATTTCCAAAAGAAAATATGTCTAATGCTATTTACTTAACTGATAACTAAGAAAAGACAAAATCCTTTTAAAATTCATGTTTATCACAATTAATAAAGCAATAAGCAATTCATTTTTCAGGCAGAAAAAGAAAGCTTAAGGCCATCAAGAAGTATGAACTTTGGTTTTCCTTGTCTTAGGTATCCCAAGAGGATTCAGAATCGAAACATATGCACATATAGGAATGTTCATCTGCCTTATATGTTACAAGTCTGAATCTCTGAAAGACCTAATAATCAGATTCTTTTTCAGCATCTGATTTTCCTTTCTAGCTTGGCTTCTATCACACGCTGTATGTTCACTCGCTTGTATCACAGCTCATCTTCAACACACAGTATAATTCATACTTTTAATAAAAATCAGTATTTCAAAAACAGTTTTAATTGTTTTGAAAAATAATTTGAAAGGATCACATTATTCTAACAAAAAGAAAGGAAGACATGCCTGTTGAATTAAATAGTTGTAGCAAAATAAAGGTCAGATGGTGCTTGGCAGATCAAGTTGCAAACAAAGGCAATAAAGAAGGCAGAACCATAGGTACTCTTTTTCCTTTCCTCAGATTGCTTTAATCTAATATGCATAACCACCACCAGTTGACAAGTCTCTGTGCAGAACAGGTCATTCTGCAATATGCTTGGGAATGAATGCATCCCACCAATCTTTAAAAGCAGCTTATGATTCGAGCTGTGAACCAAAACACATGGCTCTTAAGTTTCAGCAATGTTTGGGTTTTCATTTCTGTGTTTGTGAAGGCAAAAATGTGTGTCACTTCTCAAGTTCATTCTAAAGGCACCATCATTTGAAGCACAATCCTTGAGGAAGTAAGATGATAACTTGTCCCTTTTACACAACACACATATTTCTAGTACTGCTTCCTGATCATCTTATTTTTGAGTTCATCTATATTATACATGCTTGTAATTATTCATACAAATACATAAATGTCTAATGCATGAACACTTAAAGTTAATGGCAAATAGATATTCAATTCCAAATATGATTTTCTGCTAGATTTGTTTAGCTTTTACTTAGAAGTTATGTTTCATTCTATTATCACAAAAGGGAATGCAGTCACTTCATCAATGTCATCAAAAATAGAAGAAAGATATCATGCCTAGTGATGAGTCTACTAAAGAAAAATCGAGAGAAAATTCGATTAACTCAGTAAGATCGGATTTTTTTAAAATATAGTGATGAAACAAAAATTTAAAGGACTAATTCTAGGTATAGTTAAAAGACTGTAACTTCACAGAAATTAGAATAAAATCTGGTTTGAATGGAAGACAATCATTAAATATCACACTTTAATACAGTTATTATTTAAATAGAATATGATATTTGAAAAGCAGTCCAACAGAGATTTAAAGCGAGACCCTCTAGAAATGTGTGCTTAATAAAGTGGCAGAAATAGTTAAATATATTGCCTTGAAATTTATTTATCAACAGATTCATCAGCTTAAGCACTATGGCAGTACCAATGTGTTGGATTATTTTGCACTCCTTATACAAAGACATTGCAAATAGGACAGGTTTATGAAAGAAGAAAAGCAGAAACCTACAAGAGTTATTTTATAACTACATTGTATCAGTTAAGTCTGTTTGTAAGGTCTGTGTATGCAATGAGGGAGCAAGGGGAGGAGAACGATGACACGACATGCTCCTGGTGTCTTGGAAAGAGAGTTCTTCACAGACCTGAGAAAACCATTTCATTACCACTCTAAGATTTTGCAGAGATTTACTCAAGACTAAGTCTCTCCTAGTTTGGTGGAAGAAATACTTAGGAACAATTGAACAGCAGTTTATTCTGATTAGCACCTGAAAATAATTTGCATGCTTTAAGACTGCTTCAAAAAGCAAAGCTCTGCACTTTTGGACAATAGGAAGACTCTCCTCAGAAGTACACTCCTGATCCAAACTAAAATTGAACTCACTGAAAAAAGATATGAGATTTTCAGTACATTTAAGATTGATACGCTTTACCTTTCCAGATCATTTGACAGGGGTTAACAGATCTTTTTAAAGCCTGCATTCTACAGAACTATTTATGAAGCCTCTTGAAATCATCAACTGCCATTAGACATATTGTGAAATTAATTTCATGAGTCTACAATGCTTGTTAAAGTATACAAGCATCACTTAAAGTATGCTTTGGATTCTTCAGCAATGGGAAGAATACCCAAATGTCATCCACTTATCTTTTTTTCTTTTTCTCTCTTTTCTTTTTTTTTGCCTTAATTTAAATGTTTTGGATCTTTTAAACTCAAATTATGGAATCATTATTGCCTACTGGAAACGTATGACTGGTTCAGAAAATTCTCCTAATACTAATCATACTATTTTTGAGGGACTCACATATGTTTTCACATTGTTCATGACAGAAAAAGAATGGCAACCTTATTGCAAGAATTACAAATTTATGAGCAGACTATTGTCTGATTTTCATCTATATGATACCCTTTTCCACAATCTTGCCCTTTATATGGCTGGGTAGAAAAAGGATTACTATTCGTAGGAAAAAAATCTTCACTAAAACCTCAAAAGACTGTTACTCCTCACTGTTCACCTTCGAAAAGATACATGAGAATTTTGTATGTAAAAATAACAGTGAAAAAGGCAAAATATGCCCATTAAAGTTTCATGCAGTAATTTTCCTACACTAGGAAGTGTTTGGATATGAGATGTCATTCTGATTCCATTGAGCAATATTTACTGTGACATAGTTAACTACATGGACACAGGGATGCTGGGTGGGACCCATATGGTATACAGGCCATACAGGCCATGTACTGATTCTCTCAGAGAAATTAATTTCATCTCCTTGAAAGAGTGGAGAAAATCTGCAATTTGGCTGCTTAAAACCAGAACAACTAGATGTTTCCACACTGTCTCTTGCAGCCTTACTAGAGAGTACCCCTACAACTTGGACTACCCCAGTTGCCACTGACAAATGTTAGGGCCTGGGTTGTAGATTGAGTCACAGGTCACGTCTACATAACACTTCAGCTTGAACGCTCCACAGCATAATAGCTACCCCATACTGCTAAACATCTCAAAAAACCACAAGCCTCTATAAAATAATTATTTAGGTTTTCTGTACATCACACTCGACTGTCATACAGGTGAGTAATTAGTCCTGCTTTCTTTCCATGGATTTATGTTCCTAGGTTTATTTAATGAAAAGGACAAGAAAAATCCTTTATTGTTCTCAAGCTGGCTAGATGAACCAGCAACTCCTATATAACCCTCCTCCACAGATTGCAGGTCAGGTCTCCAGTAGTGCTATTTCTTGAGATTTGGCTTGGCTGTTCCTTGTAAAGTGGTCCAACTTTGCCAGTTCCCTGCTAATTAGAGAGGTGCCCACAGAAGTGAAGACAGAAAGTATACACACTCTTCCCAGTACCTAGAGATGCTCAACACACTCACGTTATCCAGATCTGACCTGATGAGTCATCTACAGTGTTGTGGTTTAGGAATGGTATTCCCCACTTTAGTACTCCCACTAAAAAACCCATGAACCTCTCACCACCCACTGAGAGGGAGGCAGAGAAGACAGAGATCATGGCTTGAAATAAGAACAATTTACTGGAAACAGCAATGAGATAAGAAAATAAACAGTAACAGCAACAGTATTATGGCAAAAGTATAAAAAAGAGGGTTATTCACATGAAAAAATGTTCATCATAAACCCCAGACAACAATGAACCATAGTGGTCAGGTTTCCCACAGTGCCACTCTGCTCCACTGGAGAACCATGTCTTCCTTCTCAGAAGCCAGACAGTTCTTTATATCCACTCCTGCAACTGGTGTGAGGTGATAGAGAATAACATCCTACGCATCTCCACAGGGCTCCAGGCTCTTGCTTCCTCATGGCTACTGCAAAAATTAACTCTGTTCTGGACAGAATCAGGACATTCTGTCTTAAGGTCAGATTACTGCATCTGGGTGAGTTGGGCATACTCATTCTTTATCTTGACATAAATCCTTGGAAAAAAGTACTTATCCAAATACCATACAGATACTGTGCACACCAAAGACCTAAGAGCCCTATGACCTTTGTGAATGTCTTCTCAGTAGACCAAAATCTGTCTGGGTTGAAGATTAAAGGATTTGAACTAGAATTAGCAAGAATCACATGGTGAAGGCTGGTGTGTCTGAGTGTTGCAAAAGACATCTTACCACTACACTGTCACATCTTTAGTTTACTCTGACTGAATAATCATTACTTTTACTATTGTAAAGATTTTTTGAAACCTTTTTGGGAGCTGTAATTATATTACTTTTGAAGAATTGCCCATATACTTTGCAGAGTGATTGCTGCATTTATCATGAGGTTACTACATACTTTGTATTTTTTAGAACAGAAAATAAATAGCTTAATTGATCAAGTTTTAAGAGCTCTCAAGTGCATTTTATTTGAAGTGACTAGGTCAGATCCTGTTCTCAACTCTGTTTTCATTCATGCAGGTTTGTACCTAGCTTGTTAAAGAAATTGCTTGAGAAAATATGATAGGAAAAAAAAAAACAAAAACAAAAACAAAAAACAAACAAACAAACAAACAAAAAAAAAACCCCAAAACCAAAAAACCACAAACCTATGTTTAGTACAGGTATTCAATTCAGGTACAAATGCACAATTTTGGAGAAAAAAATCTAACAAATTCCAATAATACTGTCACTATCTAGCTAGGAAACTCACAGAAAAAGTATTGTTTTAGTAACAGCCCTGTCCTATGGCAGTCATATGTATCAAAAAAACTATGAAAAAAAGTTACCAAGTCCAAGCCTCTTGGTGGTGTTATCTTGATTTACATCATCCTGAAGGCAATCAGAAGCAAGCCATGTCACTTAAGAAGTGAAAAATTACAGTGAATGGACCTTAATAGTCTATGTGATTCTAGAACTTAAATTATGCTAAATTAACCTCCAGAGTATAGTCCTCTTCTAAGAATAGAAGAAGCCTTATACATCAAAAAGAGGGCACAGAAATAAATATGAATGTGGCACTGTAAGCTCTTCCGTATGTATCAGTCTATAACCACTCAGAAAAAAAGCACCATTAAGGTGACTTAAATCTTTCAAATTAACAGTATCTAATACTGTTACAATTTATTCAAAGTCTTTATAGCAGACGGCATAATTCTTAAGAACTGAAAAAGCTCTAGGAACTTTCAAAGCCAAAAGAAATTATTCTTCCTTTCTTTGGTTCAGTCATAACTGCTTCAGTCTCCACACTAAAAGAAGAGTCAGATAAAAACTTTTGGGAAAATTATTACAGAATTCAAAATCCAGCATGAAAATGTAGCTAGATGTAATCAAGTGTTCAGTGATCAAATGAGCACCCTGGTTACTGCTTGCTGATTAAAGTTAATTGAAATATAAGTAAAAAAATAATAAGTAGTTTGAGCATTCAGGTGAGGGAAGCCCGTGGTACCCAGGGGACTGTGGCAGTAAGCAATGCTCAGAATGCTGCAGCATGTAAAACAGGAAGGTGGAAACAAGGCTGTTATGCCTGTGCTGCTGTTTGTGTGAACAGCATTTACCTGCTCACCAAACCATGGACTTCCTTCCCAATGACCATGATTCTCAGCTTCCTCATTATACCATGTGTGATCTCTCCATTTGAGGTAATGAACTCAACAAAATACAATTTTATACACACCCATACAAAGTCTAAAATAGAGAAAAGTAAAGTTTATTGCTAAGATTATTTGAATGATGTTTGGCTATCTCATACCTCTACGTATCCACTGAAATTCTTATCATGCCTCATATTTAGAACTTTTACCGAATGTTGCCATTGTTCATCATGCAATTTTTTCTTAGTTCACTTCCTAAAGCTACATTTTTAAAAATTTAATTTAATTACAATAAGTCCTTTAAAGAACTACACTCATATGACTTAAGGAAATGCTCCCCATGGCAGACTAAAATGTTCTATATCTGATGTTATAAATTTCCATTTTAGTTACTTATGTATTCAAAAGTAACATATTTATTCTGCAAGAGAGACAAAGATAAGCTACAGTACTACAAAAAGTCTATTTTATGATGAAAAAACTGTAATACAAATTATTTCAATGCTTTCCAAATACAACGGCTTGTATTACGAAATTAACATAGAAAATAATTACTTTTAAACTATGCTAGTGCAATTCTGTGTTACCTGTTATATATTATAAAGATCTTTCACTTGGTCTTATTGTTGTACAGGCTTATTTTTGAAGATCATGTCTTTCTAGGCTTTTAGGGGGTTTTGTGTGGTTGGTTAGGTTGTAATTTCTCTAGCTCATGTTTTGTTTCATTTACATTGCATTAGGACCATATTTTTTTTTTTTAAATCTTGAAGTTCACTAATGTAGATGAATTGATGAAAAAACCCCCAAGCTTTAAAGCTATAAAGGTCAAGCAGAATAACTATTTCATTGAAAATGCAGCTCTAACTTCAAATAAAATAATAATAACGACAGTCAAGTATTAGAAACAACCTTGAGATACTCCAGTGTTAGCTTCTTGCAATAATCTGACCCCATGGAAACATTCTTTCATAAACTTATATAACCCCTATATATGTCGACTTATATTGAAATACTTAGAGACATTATTTGGAAAGGAAGACCTTTCCAAATACTATTAAATTAACACTGTGTCTAAGATATGTCTCTACTATCCACCATACTGTTAACACAAAAACCCACACCAAATAAGACAAATTTTATGAGGACTGTCTCAAAACTGGACTGTAGATAAAGATCTTTGTGCTAAAGATGCCACATAAGAAAGTAAACTCTTGATACTAAAAAGTAACAGTGAGTGAGGAGAAAGGGCTCAAAACACAGGAAGAAGCAAATGGTATTTCTTTCTTCTCCCCTCATAAAGAAAATTCCTGTTTAGAATTATTGTGTACATCTCTTCTTCTGTTGCTTAATAAGGCTGCTCTGAGAAAATTAATGTAGATTTTGATCTGAACCGTGTGGTTATTTGGACTTCTCTGGGAAGTAAATATGATTAATGTAGGAATAATATTTTAAAGAAAAATTGGATGGAATGCACTGGAAAGTATCAAACTTTACATTAAGTAACCTTAGTATCAAAGTGACAATGGCATATTGGACTAAACTCAGCCAAGAGATTGAGACTCATTATTTGATTTCTTTCATTATCTATTTACATTTACACTTTTCCACTTTTCCCTAAGTTTACTGGAAGTGTTAGAGGCTTGCATTTTACACCTGTCCATCATAAAGTGAGACCAAGAGTATATTCTTCAGACATCACTGAAGAGGTAATAAGAATTATAAGAATTTCTGACCTTGGCAAGATTCATTTCAGAAACTCCCTTTAACTTCTTTTGAAAGGGCTGGCTTTGTTCTGCTTCACTGTGAAATAACAGTGGAGGTGAAAGGTTCTTTAACACATTTCTGCTCCTGGATTCATTCAGCCCTACTATTACTTCTTTTCTATCTTTCTCAGTGAATTTCTAGTTCATCAAAGTATAAGACTAACAGTACTGATCAAGTCAAACAGTGGATTCAGGCTGTGCAAGTTTCTTACTCCAACTCTACTAATTCACCCTTTTCTCTTGACCTGCAAACTATCTTGTTATTCTATTCCTTGGCCTTTTTTGTGCGGAGACTGCCAATCATACCACATTTGCAGTGTTTTTTATAATCTGGGAAAAAAATCAAAACTACTTGAGACTACCCAAATAATTTTTTTGTTTGGTCTGCTGTGAAGAAAGTGGTTTTTTTTTAATTGGCTCCACACACTTTGGAAATAATTACAAGTTCCCATGAATTTTTCATTCAAATTGCAGATTTCTTCTTCATAAAATCTCTTCCTCACAAAAAAAAAAAAAAAAAAACAAAAAACAAAAAAAACCCCCAAAAAACTTAAAATCATCTTTCAAAAGAAATACAGACTTTTATGATATTTCTTTTTATTTTATTTTGCCCCAGGTCTTTCTAGACACCTAAGTTGTTCAATAGCAATTACAACAGCTATTTTTAATTATCTAAGCTTTCAGTCAGTAGCATGCTGATAGTATGTTTGTGCATATTTGTATATTATGCACACAGCCTAAAATGTTCCAATTTAAAATATGTGTGAACTGGAAGGGATTTACCTAAGATAAGGCAGATGCCATAATATAGAAATCATAAAATCTACTATCCAACTTATTCTGCCCATCCAGCTAAACACCGAGTGAGAGAGTCCTAGCCCTGAAGCCTAAATTTTCATCTCATAATCTCGGTAGTGCTGGCAATCAGTGTTGCACACTTTAGCCAAGAGCACAAGGCTCATCTCCCTGCCCACCAAGCCAGAATCAGGAAACTACGCACAACTCTTCTTTTCCGCAACCCAACCAAGAAAGCTTGGTGTCCTAAGGCATAGGAAAGGTTTGCTGGCTCCCTTGTCACTTGATGAATCAAGTAGGCTCTTCCACTCATATCAGGATCATAACCACTAATTCACAATTACAATCACAGTTTCTTTTTGGAAGACAGCTAAGTTTTAATGCTCCCACAAATATTCAGCCCTCCCTACATTTCAGAATTCAGATGACAAGAATGAAATCAAATAAGACAATTAATTTCTTGGGATGCTGCTTGTCACCTTTGCTCAAAAAAAAAAAAAATCTATCTAATGCTATTCGAGGAATCAATGTCTCTAAACCAATACCACTCAGAAAATTCTTTCCTGTGCTTATTTAATCACATCTACAAAGTATAGGCTGAATAAACAGAGAGTGAGGTGAAGTGGAAGTTGTCCCCATCTCCAGGCTCAGAGTATGATGATATGCCACACAAACTCTGGTTGGAAGCCAGTGATGAGTGAGTGGTGGACCCATGGGGTCAATACTGGGTCCAGTCCTGTTTAACACCTGCAAGGACCTGAGTAATCAATCAGACAGAGGCTACTCCTAACAAATTTGGAATCTTGGACAAGTGGCTGATTTAACAGAGGTCCAACACTGCCATTTAGAGAGACATTGACTGACTCATGAAGCTCAACAGGAAGAAATGTCAAGGCCTGCACCTGTGGAAGAATAACCCCATGCATCAGTACCAGCTGGGAGCTGACCTGCTGGTAAGGGGTCCTGGTGTACAAGATGCTCCTCATGAACCAGGAGAGTGCCCTTGTGATCAAGAAGGCCAGTGGTGTCCTGGGGTGTGTTCAGAAGACCATTGCCAGCAGGTTAAGGGGGCTGATCTTGCCCCTCTACTATGCCCTGGTGAGGCCACATCTGGAGTTCTGTGTCCAGTTCTGGGCTCCACAGTGCAAGAGAGACATGAAGGTCCTGGAGTGGGTCCAGTGGAAGATTACAAAGATGATAGAGTGAGTGGAGCACAAGGAAAGACTGAGGGAGCTAGGCCTGTTAGCCCGAGAAGAGTCACCTGAGAGGAGAACTCATCAATGTCTATCAGTATCTGAAGGGAGAGTGTGAAGAGGATGAAGGCAGGTTCATCTTGGATGTGCCAAGCTATAGGACAAGGGGCAATGGGCAACAAGCGTAAACTGATGCACAGAAAGTTCCACTGGAACATACAGAAGAACTTCTTCACTGTGTGGGTGATCTGGAACAGATTGCCCAGAGAGGTTGTGGAATCTCCTTCACTGGAGATATTCACAAGCTGTCTAGACACAATCCTGAGTAACATGCTCTAGGCATCTGTAATTGAGCAGGGAGGTTGTACTAGATGACTTCCAGTGGTCCCTTCCAGCCTTACCCATTCTTCCCCTTTATTCAGCATTGGGAAGACCATACCTGGAGTCCTGGGTTCAACTCTGCTGTCCTTTTCAAGAGAGACATGGACACACTAGAGAAAGCCACTAAGATGATTTGGAGACTGGAGCATCTCATTATTAGAAAATGTCAAGAATGCCATGACTATTCACTCTGTAGAAAAGAAGGCTCAGGGGTGTGTTATCAGTATGTAAACATCTGATGTGAGTGTGCAAAGAGAACAGAAACAGGCTCTATTCAGGGGTGCCCAGTAATGAGATAAAATGTAATGGGCAAAAACTGAAGCACAAGATCTGCCATCTGAACATCAGGAAACACTTTTTACTACAATGAGGACTGAGCACTCACAAAGGTTGCCCGGAGAGGTCATGGAGTCTCCCTCCTTAGGTTTATTGAAACTCACACTAGACATGGTTGTGCACTACTGGCTCTAGGTGGCCCTGCCTGAGCAAAGGGATTGGACTGGATGATCTCCACAGATCCCTTTCAACCTCAAACACTCTGTAAGCTGATGTTTAATAAAGATATACTGTACCAAATAACAGTTATTTTCCATACTGATGTAATATGTGAGTGATATCGGTGAAGAAAATAAAACTAGGAAGACAGTCTTTACTATTTTTTCTTGCTTTCAAACACACAGCAATAATTCCAGTTCCATTCATGAGGTGAATTTATAATGTGTTTCTGCTAGAAATAGATCCCAAGTTTTAGAATTACCTGGCAGTATCAGCCCTACCTTACAGAGCTGCATCTTCAAGAGTAAAAGATCCTCTTTGTGTTAGAGAGACCTTTAAAAGTCTTGGTGAAAATTATGCTGATATTACTTGGAAACCAAAACCTTTTGATATATAAACTTTGAAAATGCATAAGGAGGCTCCAAAATTTCACCAAGCAGGAAGACTTTAGAATTCCTTCTCTGTCAACTATAAGCCATTGTGCACTAAAAAAAATGGTTTCAGTCCAAGAGTAGTAGATGATTACCAGTGACTCCACAGAACAGGAAGGAGGCAGTGGGAAGAGTACTTGTGTAGACACACTTCCTACATGATGCACCCTGCAGCATTTGATGGTTTTGCTCTTTAATTTGGCTCAAAGAAGAAAGAAATTACAAAAGAGAGACATGGATTTAAAAAGAAAACAAAAGAAAAGCAAAGGAAAACAAACAAACAACCCCCACCAAACCACACAAAAAACCCCCAAAACCAACCAAACAAAAAGCCCACTCCAAAACTCCAACCAACCAACCACCAAAAGAAACCCCGACCATCTCTGTGATAGTATTAGATCTATGTATGTAGAATTAATGATAAATAGCTGCATAAAAGATGATTGTAAACTCTAAGACTGAAAGGACATGTCACCAATACCAGCTTCCTAGGAAAGGTATAAAACCAGAGGAAAAAAAAAAACCAGTAACACTTCCTCAGTATGTCACACTTTCTTAACCCAAATAACTTGTACCTCAGAAGCTTACTCAGCCAAAGGCCCTAATGGATTTTTCTTCCCTTAACTGTCTTTCTTTGAGCTTATGTAAATTTTAGCATCCACAATATCCATTAGAAGTTAATTTAGCAACCACATGTTGCAGAACAGTCTTTCTGTGTCTTATAAACTGTGATTTCAAGTATGAGTCCGGTCTATGTTCCCTAAGTATTTTTAACAAAACAGGTGATTTCACTCAATCCAACTTTCCCTATATACCTTTTTCTTTTTATTGCTAGATATTACTTTGATATTTCCTATTTTATTATGTTACTGACCAAAGCATGATAATATACCCAGATATTTGGGGGTTTTTTGTCTTAGAAGCCGTCCCCATAGATTTGATAGACTTATTTTCTACAATATTATTAGTACCTGTTATTGAGATAAATATGCAGACTCTATCTGCAGCCAACCAAATAAGGTTAAAAAAAGTCCAAAATACCCAGAAGTCAGACAAATTAGTTTCCAGAATTGCTCAGCAAGTACTTGCAAGACTATCAGAAATTTGTAATTTAAATAATTGGAGGAGTTAAAACATTCTGCATATACCAGTATGAGTAATTTCTTAATGTTCATTTATCTATAATGCCAAGTGTGAAAAATGTGAGTTGGGCCCCATGTCTGCTACTGAGTTTAAAACCAACAATAACAATTCCGTACTTCATAATGATCACGTAAGTCACATGGAAGTAAGTGGTTTGGATAAAGTTTCCTTAGACAAAGAAGATACTCAAGACAGCTCTTAGAAACTAAGGAACAGTATTACTCTCTTTTCACTAGTTCATTAATCAGCTTCAGCCAGAAAAGACAACCATGCTAGAACTGCCATTAATGAGTCAAGAAAACAATACACTGACATCTGGTATTTGAGTGGGAGACGTGTGCTCCTGAATAAATGTTACAAATCTGACAGTATCTGACTTCTCTTATACTTATGCTCTGTAGAGGTCCCCTGCTGGTTTATAAATCATTAGTTCAAAGTTTCAGTGGTTTAAGCTTACTTAGGCACATTGCCAAGACTTGTAAGCTTCGGCCATCACTACCTTAAAATCCAAGAAGAGCGAATTCTTTGTGAATGCACGGTCACATCACATCACTGTCACACAGCACCAAAAGGTTTATAACAATTGACAGTTCTTCTATTAAAAAAGGCTTCAATTGGAACATAAAAATAAAATATTCCTGGTCAAGGACGAGGTATGCTGGCAAAACTGTTTAAGAAATGCTTGCATGATTGGAGGATTCAAATAAAGCTACTTCAGCCATTGCTAATGACTGAAATAGTTCAGGAAAATGTTAGGTACAGATTAAAATGTGTTTGAAGCTAACAAAATTTGGCTTGTGTGTTCAATTTATATTACTACATGAACCACATAAAACTTCTTTGAATAATCGGAAAATTAAGATGTTCCTCTCAGTCTCCTTAGATATATTTAAAATATCATGAGAATTTAATAACAGAAGCAAGATAACACAATGAGCTCAATGTCTCTTCTGTCTCCCCCATTGACTTGCCTCCAAACAAAATCAAATAACATCTGCCAAATGCCAGCCTGTTCAGCTTGCTAATGAGTTTAAAAATTCAGAGTATGACCGTTGCTCAGCAACTGATAAAGAATACGAGTCACATGGTGCTATAGTTAATATACAAGAGACCTTTACCCCTCATTTTCTAAAATGCTATGAAAAACGGATTATAGGAAACACTATTTTTTTCAAGGCAATTTACTGGCTGATTTTTTAGCACTGTGCTGTAATTTGTTCTAATATTCATGAACACCAGTATTCAGGTGACTGAAAGGGTGCTCAAGTTTTCCAATCACATATCTTTTAGTTCATGCATTTGCACGGTGGTGTTCTATTCGGTTCAGTTGTTTGCTGACCATTTCAGTAGATAACCTGAGCCAAAAGCTGAAAATGCTTTAAGCTTCAAGAACATGCCAGTGAATTTGGCTGAAAGGCTGTTAAGCTAAAACTAAATTGAAAACTATAATCAGAAGTGGAAGAGAGGGATCAAAGGACTTAGAAACCGTGATTTTTGCAGTAGAGATGTAATCAATCTCAGAGAGGAAAAGACAGGAGGATAACAGTCACTGTGTCAAGACTGTTTCCTCATCTCCTTTGGTCTGCTGGAAAAATCCGAAATTGACCATTAATCAATCCATCAATCAATCATGCAGTAATCGTCAGTGACAGAAGGTTATAATGTGAAAAAAATAAATGAAAAGAGACACAATAGTATGTTATTCTACCTGACACATGAAAGAAAGACTGCAGTTATGGAATCCTCTGTGCCAGATGAGACAAACATGCCAAGGCTGCATAATTAACTCTATTGCTATTTCTCAAAGGACTTTATTCAGGAGGTGATTGGTGAGAGCCAGGATGGCTTCAGTAAGGGCAGATTGTGCCTGAAAAAGATTGGTGGCTTCCTGTGATGGGTTTACAGTGTTAGTGGATGTGGGAAGAGCAGCTGAAGTCATCTACCTGGACTTGTGCAAAGCATTTGACACCTTCCCACTCAACACTCTCGTCTCTAAAGTGGAGAGAGAAGGATTTAATGGATGGACAGCTTGGTAGATAAGGAACTGGCTGGAATGGTTGCACTCAAAGAGTTGTGGTCTATGACTCAATGTCCAAGTAAAGGAGTGATGAGGGGTGTTCCTTAGGGGTCAGTAGTGGGTCTGGAGCTGTTTTACATTTTTTTCCAGTGACATGCACAATGGGATTGAGTGCATCCTCAGCAAGTTTGCTGATGACACCAAATTGTGAATTGCAGTTGGTGTGCTGGAGGGAAGGGATGCCAGAGTTCTTGAAAATGAAGCTGCAGGTGCCCCATTCCTCTAATTGTTCAAGGCCAGGCTGGACGGGGCTTTGAGCAATCTGGTGTAGTGGAAGTTTTCCCTGCCCATGGCTGGGAGGGCTTGGAAATCAGTTACATTTAAAGTTCTCTTCAACCCAAACCATTTTATGGTTCTGTGGTTCTGAGTTTGAATATGTTGCTTTGCTAAAATGCTAAATGTCTATATGAATGTAATTAGCAAGTAGTAATGGTAAAATGTATTAAGGAAAGTACTTAATATACTTAGACACTGTATTAATGCAGAACAAGTCTAGAAATTCCAGGGTTGTATTCAATTTAATGCTTAGAAAAGAGAAAGCTCATCAAAAAGTGGCAACCTGGAAAATTATATCTTTCTTGACAGCCTGGACTTTTCATAAAGAAACTGCATTGGAAACATAGTGCAAATGCACACCATTTCTTTAGAATAGACTGAAAAGGCACAGAAGGACTGAAAAGCCCAGCTAACTAGCAGGGTAAAGAAGGCCATTAGATACAGGAGCGCATTTCAAAAAAGCTGAAGCTGAGTTTAAATGAAGAAAATAACTCTGGCAGATAAGACCGACTGAAAAGAAATTTTGAGAAAAAGCTAGTGAAAGAGTTTCAGAGGTGATAATAAGTCTCAGAGGTAATAATAAGTCTTTTTTTTCAAACAAATCAAGATCAGGAAGCCTGGCAGAGAGCCTGCAGGTCCTCTTAATGAGAAGGGTATAAAAGGAACCCTTAGAAAGGACATACAATTGCATAGGAGATAAGTGACTTCTTGGCATCAATTTTCACTTTGAAAAAGCTGTGGAGATTCCTTCCTCAATACAATTTTTGCACAGGGGTTCATCAGAGAATCCATCTAAAACTAAAGTGACTGTAGAAGAGATTACAGAACAAGTTGACAAGATTAGCAGCAGAACATCAGCAGGATTAAATGCTATACCCAGGATTTAATCGTTACTCCTTGAGTTCTATGAAATCTTAAGAATGAAACAGCTGAATAGCCATGTATGGCAAATGTCAGGCCATTTCTCTTAAAAGAAAAGGGCTCTGGAGAAGATCTGGGGAATGGCAAGCTTGTAAACCTTAAACTGGCACTGGACTAAGCAGCAGGAATTATGCTAAAGAATAGGTTTAATGGACATTTGCATAAATATTAGAAGAGTCAAGATAGCTTTTACAATGGAAAAATCTCCCTTTAGAAAAATACTGGTTTGGTGGGGTTTTTTTAAGAGATCCACAGAATATCAATAATGAACAATTACTTCTGTTCCAGCAATAGTTACTCTACAACTAGAAGTATTGCAATGTTTCAAGAAAAACAGAAATTTGAGACTGAATTTATGTGTAAATATAAAGGATGGTTTCCCAAGCTGCTAGGAAGGTTCCCTACTCCATCTTCCCTTCCTAAGAAAATGAAGTATGGTACTGTGAGTTTGCTCTATACAATAATACTCTTTTGAGTAGTTTTGTCAGTTTTTACAGTTTTTTAAGAACTCTGAAGCTGAAATCCTATAACTGTGACACCAGGTTTTGCAGATAAAATTAACGCCTTTGCAGACTGCAAAGGTGACATGCTGTACAAAGATCTTATTAAAATTATATATAATTTGACAGCTGCTTGCCATTAAATAAGTCTCAAACTTGTGTAATGCAAATAAAATCTGAAATCAAGTGAAGAATTGTATTTTACCTCCCTAATTCACACATAATTTATCTATATTTTATGGGTAACAGGCTTTAATTCTATGTATATAAAGCTGAATATATATTTAAAAAAAAAAAGAAAGGAAAAGATCTCATGCTAACAAATCAAATGTTCACAATGACCTAAAGAAATTTTCAGACTACTGAAAAGGATTTCATTGCCCTGTAAAATCAGTTGCCATCATAAATGATGTTTGATGGGTCATTTGCAAACTTCTAGCAGAAATCTGGTTTTTTCCAGAGAATGAAATAATTTCTTATCCATTTAATTCACATCTTAATTCCTTTGTTCTTCATTGCACTCTTACTGTGCTTTGTCCTCTGATTGAGATTTTGTGCAGTGATGTGATCTACCACCAATTTTATAGCTCAGTAGCACCTGTCATCTTCCCTAAGGCCCTCTGGTGCACTAGGGCAGAAGCTGCTATGTTGTCCCTAAAACATAAACACTAGTGACAAAAGCAGAAAAGAAAAAATTTCAACAATTTTTTTAGAAACACCCACTTAAGAGGTAATGAAATAAAACCCAAATATAGTTTTCCTACTAGTGGAATTTCTGTAGTAAAGAAACAGTCATTTGGAAATGCATTATATAATTTAAACCTTCAAATTTAATGTCTCTGTAGGCCATTCCTAATGAAATAGATCCCTATAGAGATCAACCTTGCCTATTTCAGACCCCTACTTTAGGATGAAAAGAATTACTTTTCATGAGTCCATGATGACTAAATTAGGCTTAGTTGTCTTAAATTCTTTGTTGTCTGAGTTAGATTATATGAACAATGAGCAAAAAATGAGTTTGTGGTTACTTGTGTTAAGCTTACCACTTTTAGGTAAAAGTTTCATCAAATTTTAGACCAAGCAATAAAATCCTAGATCTGACCAATTCAACCTAATGTTCCATCTGGGTGCAATATTTTTCATTCACTAACCTAAATTAAGTTAGGGAAGGCTGCTGGCCACTATTAAGCTGTTTTTCTGTACTGCCTTGTGAGTGGGTGCCTTGAATCTTTACGAAATAACAATATAGATTAGGAAATTAAAAGCAGGTAGTGTGTCAACATGGCAGAAAATTGCTTGGTGCATTTATTCAGTGGAAGAAAAAAAGGAAAGACCTTTCCAAAGGTCTTCTACTATTACACTTCAGAAGTTTATTTGTGGAAGATTTCCTCCACATTTCTTTTCAAAGAGTTGCAAAATATAGAAAAATAAATGTCAATGTTCTCTCCTGGAAGAAGAATTACAGAGTAAATTGGTCTCAGAAAGATTATCAAAACCTTAGAAATGCTGGGAAAGATTATATAAGACCAACCTCCAAAAACTTATAACAGATTTACAACCAGAAAGAGCTCTGTGACATAAATATATGGTCATATTTTTCCAGCATGTTAACATAACTTCATGAGCTGGCAAATTTTTCAGCTGTAATCTTATATAACTATTTCTAAGAACATTGTTTACATGCAGTGCTACATCTGTTACACATTACCTATTTTTAGATGCTTTATCTATTTAGTTCAGAGAATTTTACAGTAATTCAAACACTTTCAAGTATTTGTCCAAAAACTGTGCAAGCATCTTTGAAAATAGTACACAGAAATTGCAGATAACTTAAAATGACTTCCCAATGGCTGAGGCTTGTAGAGGATACAGTGCACTTTCTCTTCTAGGGATGACTGTCTTTCTCCACTCCTTTTCATGAACACAAACGAGCAATACTTTAAGTGCAACCTCAGGGACAGGGCCCACTCTGTCGCGATTACCGAGGAAGCCAAGCTGAATTCTGATTCAGTTCTGTAGCTTTCTGCCGGGTTGGCACAGGAAAAACCATGAAGGGAGCAAAATAACAATGCTGCTGTTCCAGATACGTGAATAGAAGCTCAGTTCTTTGGATGCAAACGTCGCTTTGAGTGCTGGAGGATCTGAGCAGCATCCAAAGAGGGAACTACAGTAACCTTGTGTCAACAGCACAAGGGCACTAGAAAACTGCAGCCTGGAGAGGGACCCCTTCTCTCACCAAATCTGCTCTTGTAACTTCTGTCTGTCCCTCTGAATATTTTTAGTTGGCTTCTCAGATTTTGATGGAGGGGGTGGGGGGGGGATGGAGTTGTTAAGGTATATTTCAGAAGAAAATGAAATCTCTGTATTGTGTAAAGTGAGATTATATCTTGAGAACAATTTGTTTTAATGGAAATGTATATATTCCTCCTCTTCAGTTTTAGTGTTAGTTCTTATCTCAGTTTTTATCTTCCTCATTTCTTGCTGTTCAAGAAGGCTTATGTTGGAGCATTTCTTGTTGCTTTCTTACACCTAAAGTCTTTTCAAGTGATCTGGATTGCTCTTTAAATTGACTGGTTAGAAATTTTTGTGTTTTGGGCAGCTGTTAGTTGTTTTTCTTTTGAAATATCTAAATATGAATGTTTTATCACTACACACATATACCTTCATGCTCCAACAGAAGTTGTGTGCAGTGCCTGACATCTGGTCAGGGGCTTTCTTCTTTCCCTACGTCCTGTATTCACCAATTGGTACAAGGGTCAGCATAGCTAGTTTTGATCTAGAGGGAGGGGTTTTGTAGATCTGAGATGGTTTATGTACCTTTGGAACATTAGACAATAACCTCCCCCCTTCATTGTATGTAAAAAAAAAAATCCTGCCAGAATAACAATAATAAGTGAAGAAATAAGATGCCTCAGAGCACAATGTTAACAAATTAGCTATAGAATTTGCTAAACAAAGCAAAGTTTCAAGGAATACAAGTATGTGGAAGTATTGATCTTTCATATAAACACAATCAACAGTCTTTTCAGAAAAGTCTCAAAATCTTAAGATTAATTTTGGAATTTGGGGATAAAAGAGAAATATATTGGTTATGGTCACTTGAAACAATTCTGTTAGCACCCACAATGGCTATACAAGATCATAGTAGCAGTTAAAGAGCTCTTCCTTCATTCCTGGGAGTGAATGTAAAAGGTTTATATGTTCCACATCTCACTGGATTTCAAAGATTTGAGAATGCTGTTTTCAAATTATTTTAGAAAAGACTGTATCTGGGCTCTTGGAAAAGAGTCATTAAAATATTGTCCAAATAGACTGGAGAGGAGAAACAAGTAAAAAATTAGTCTTGGAAAGAAAGGGCACAGTCAGTACATGCTGACTTGGATAATCTGCAGGTTGAGAAGACAATCTGAGATCACACACACCCCATCACTTGTCCTGTGCTCAAAATACCACCTTGCAAATATTTTTTTCAGCCAGTACCAGAAGCTATAAAGCTCTAAGAGTCTTCTCTTGCCAAATACCAGTCCAAAGCATTATTATGACAACTGAGCATCGTTTCCTCTTCAATATTAGTTTTCAGTTGTCCAGCTCTTCTCTTATTACCTAAAACATATGCCAGGTTTCCAGACACAATTTACATAGTAGCTACACCATGGAAAATGTGAAATCATACAGCAACACAAACTGTCAAAAAAGTTCTTACTCTAAGGTTATTAAGGCTCTCATGATGAACACCACAAAGGTTAAACAATGCTTTATTGGGTATTTTAACAATTACCTTTTCCAACTAATGTGTATTCCAGCAGGGCACATTTAAATTGTACTCTGTGAGACCTCACTGGGGTCTTCAACATCCTCATGAGGAGAAGTGGAGGTGCAGGTACCGATCTCTTCACTTTCATGACTAGAGATGGGACTCAAGGAAATGGCATGGAGATGAGTCGGGGGGATTTAGGTTGAATATCAGGAAAAGATTCTTCATCAATTGGAGGGTGTTTGGGCACTGGAACAGGCTCCCCGGGGCAGTGGTCACAGCACCAAGCCTGACAGAGTTCAAAAAGAATTTGAACAACACTCTCAGGCACATGGTGGGACTCTTGGAATCCTTGCAGGGCCAGGAGTTGGACTCCATGATCCTAATAGATCCCTTTCAGTTCAGCATATTCTATGATTCTAGGATGCATAGTTATCTTTTTTCCTCCATTATCTTGAACTTAAAATACAGATGAAGACTGGTTTCAGAAGGCATTAAAAGAAATTTACTCAGAAGTTCTGAAATAATTTCCTTCCCATTCTACACAAGGAAAAGTTTTTACCTTATACTTTGCGCTGTTTCCTCACACTTTTGGCCATAAATCCTTTCCAATTAACCCATTAGCTATGTGCCACTGTCACTCCTTGACTTGCACTGAATTACACTCTGGGCGTGCATTCTTAAGTTCCATATAATTGAAATTAGCTTTTTTTTTCTCTTTATGTTAAACCCCCTACATCACTGCTGCTCCTTTTTCTTTATTCTCACATAGCCTGTTACCTATTTTACCTGTCATGAGTCAGAAAACTATTTCCTGTTTATTCCATATCAGACACGTATCTTTTCTCAAGCCATTTTTCACCTTCCTCAGTTTCATCTGAATAAAACTGTATTTACAGAGAGAATATGCAGTTCCCTCAGCACCACTCAAGGCTATGTCACTTCATATTAACACCATGACATTTTCCTTACCAAAATGAGCAGTGAATGATAGGCATTATGGATTGATTTGTATAAATGCTAATAAGAAGCTTCAAGGTACTCAAGTCAGCATGTTGTCTAAATAATATTAAGGTGCTTTGGTGACAGTATAAGTATTTTAATCCTTTTAAGTATCAAAGATTATCATGTAATTTACACCCCTGTAACTGTGTCCTTGAATTTTGAGTGATAATCTCATATTGGGAGTACTTGGCACTATATTGACATTACCATTTCATTTTATGTTAAGCTGTCTAGAATTTCTGCATCAATACTTTATTAAAATACATCCAATGTGTTAACCACACCTCATTCATGTCTGTACCAGTTCCTACACACAGCCACCCTATTCAAAATATTTATAGCTAATCTATAACTAGCAGAATACATCTCTCTATCCGTATATCGTTTTATTAAAAATGGAAGAAATCCATATTTCTGCTGAAATATTTACAGTTGTTTGATGCTATGTGGATGAAAAACCAGTAGTTTAGCATGCTAACTCTCTTGGGGACAGGATTGGGTGATTTCTGCTGTTCATATTTGACTTTGCTCCTCAAAAATAATGTTGTCATCCCCAACCCGTGTCAAAGAAAATGTTGTGCTATTCACATTCCTGCTATCCTGACACAAGGTAAGGCCTATCTCATGATGAGATACCCAGTGGTTAATAAAGAAATACATAGGTTTCAAATAGGGCTTAAGTCCTTAAAAACTGACTGTAAAATAAATTTGTAACCATGCTAGCAGTTATGAATCTCTGAAATGCTATTCATTTCAGAGATTCAAAATACATCATCGTATTTTCAAATACTTTAGAGACTAGATAGAAATGCCTAGAAAACAGTCTACAATCATCATACAATGGGTTACCAACTGTATGTTATCAATATTTATGTGTCACATCTACTATTAATAATTTTTATACATTCAAAGTACAGTAGGGATGGTCCAGCTACTACATTTTTCTAACACATTTAAAAATTAAATTTAGATATCTGAGCAAGCCATTAATCTACATTTAGATTCAAATTTTTATTTTTCTCTTCATTTTTAATCAGTCCAGGCTTTTCTGGCATTGATCCTTGAATGCCTTTGCAAAGGCTGTCACAGACAGAATTACTGTAGGAATGGGGAATAAATCTTTTCATTATCTAAAAGAATTAAATTTGAATAGGCAATTGTTAGTATCCTAATTACTACATTGAATATTCAGGCATTTCCACGGTGCATAGGAACATTAATAATGTATATATATATATATATATATATATATGCATGATCTTAGGTGGATATGTGCATTTGAGCACACAAAATGAGCATAAATGTACACAAGACAAAACCTGTGCAAAGATTCTGTTGTTTATAATTATATTTAAATTAATTTCCGATTAAATAGCTTTATCACTTCTGATATTAACATTCATCAGAACTAATTGTTTTTTGTTAAAATGAGTGAAATTTCTTTTCTGTGATTAACAATTGTGTTTTCAGCTCATATAATTTTAAATTAGTTGGAACAAATGAGTCAAAATTCCTGGATAAATGATCATTCTCTTTGAAATAACAGTAACCAATTATTTAGTCATGTTTTAAACATATCTGTGAATCATCAGGACCAAGAAGTTGATATTTTAAAATTTGCCCACAAGCAAGTAACACAATTTCAAGGGATTAGAGTAATATGTCAGATCTATTTAAAAGTTCCTATCTTCAGGCTCTTTTCAGAAAAATAGATGTGCAATTTTATATGAATACAGGTTTTAGCCTTAGTGCTCTTAAATTTCTCCTTAATAATTAATTGAAAACCTGAATAATATTTTACTTAGAAATAAAGCCAGATTTAAGGCAGGTAACTACTTTCTTCATTTTAATTTTTTGCCTGCTAAAATTAAAAATACAACTTTTTTTTTTCTTTTTTTTTCTTTTTTTTTCTTTTTTTTTTCTTTCAAATATATCTATCACATAGATATGGCCATCTAAGGAAAGATTAGACAGCCTGAAGTAAGGCTTTAGCATCCTCTAATAGCATCCTCAGGCTCCATGAGAGAAATGCCACTAGATGGCAATGTGTCAGAAAACTATCTCCACAGTCGCAGACAGAGAATATACATTATTTAAAGGTTCATTGAATCATTCTAAATGGATCTGTCAATCAGTAAGGAAAAAAAATTCTCATGCATTTCTTGTACGTCTACAACTTTCCTCTGATGACTCGAGGAAACCGGGCACCTCCAGAAACCCACGTCGAGATGAGTGTAAGAGAGATGAGGGGTCAAACTGCTCCTGCCAGGCAGGACAAACCCAGGCTGCTCTGGAAGAGGAGCATCATGCATCCTCAGGGATTTTGCAGCTGCTGAGTGCTGCACAATTATGAAAATCATTCTCAGCTGTGAAGAACTGATACCCACCCTCTGCTGCAGGGGATAATTTTAACTAAATCAGACTCTAAGTGTCCATATTCTCAGCCCTTTAATTTGCAGAGATGAGGAGTATGTTCTGCAAATCTGACATGTAGATACTATAGATGAATTTTAAAAGTATTCTGTAGACTATAAAGTAATTATGAAATGTTTTGCTTATACAGATGATAATTTTAGAAAGACATTAAAATAAAGCATGGTTTTTTTCCCACTGCCTTTGTATAAAAATACATAAAATATGATTAAACACTCCCAAATGCTTAGATAACTGGGAATGTTTTAGGTTTGCTCCCAGACTCCTCCTATTCAATTTAGAAAGTGTTTTGCATATGCTTATACACCAGGGATTAGAATTATTAAAAAGAGCAAAAAGTTAACCACGAAGCATATGACAGTGAAGCTTTCCCACTTAAACTTCTTGTTTCACCATAAAATTTTCCCACAATTTAAAACAAAAAAGGAGATGTCTCGAGATCTGATTATCTACAGGCAGCCCTGACATCAGAGTACCGAAATCTCGAAACTGTGCTGCAAGGTTGCCCCAACCAACATTGTTCCCTCACTGTATTTTGTTCCAACACTTGTGTTCCACACAGTTCCTTCCGGAAATCAAACAAAAGAATATCTTCTCCACATTTAAAATTAGTGTTAGCCAACATACATAGCAAAAACATCTCTTTAGAATTCAGATAAAATATTATGAAGCATTTGTGAATGTTTCAATCACATTTTAGGTAAAGAGGATAGATTTAAATCATATAATATATACACGTATTATACACAGAACATATATATAAAGAGTATATACTAAGGACCATATATACATATATATAAATATACAAAGAATACTCTGCATAGTAAATAGGGTTAGTTCTTATGCATTTTGTGTGACTTCAATAATCTTTCCTACCTATTAAGAATCCCTCACTAGCTAAAGTTAATGTCCTTTAAACTCTTCAATAAAACCTCTACATATATTGCATATATGTTCTCCATTATTAAAAATACTTTAAATTATTTTAGATGATTTATTAAAGAGAAAAAATCCACTTCTGTTTATTAGATGCTTCTTCTTAATCAGGGTGGTGAATTTGAAACTCATTGTATGATAACTTTCCTTTCATAAACATTTTGTTACAGGGAAAGAATTTCAGCTCACCAAAATATACCCCACAATCCAAGTTTTGTCTCTTTATTTGCCTTTGTTCATTCTTTGGAACTCTGCCTACCCCACAGTTTGTGAAACAGAAAATTCCTGAGAACCGTCCTCTGTTACTTGAAAACAGACTTACTCAAATGGTTATAGATGTCTTCCACACCTAATGTATTTGCAGCAAAGGTTTCCCGATCTCAACAGTCTGTCTAACCTCAAGTGTAGAACATCTGAGGAGACCAGCAGCTCCAAAATCATCACAGATTATCACCCAGCTTTTCAAAGCAAACAGAAACATGCACTTCATTTTATGTTTTACATTTTGAACTGCAATAAGTCAAGAGGTGATAGATTAATAGATGAGGCAGTCCTACAGAAGGGACAGGACAAATTGATAGTGGCAGCTAGTCTGTTGCCCCAAATTCTCTCACACTCCTTAATGAGAATCTCCTTACTAATGTCAACAAAAGAGCATCTTTTTATGAACATGTGGGTCACCACCTAGGTTTTTTTCGCAGAACAGTGCTTGTTCTGTGGTCTCAGATCTGCATTAAGTCAGTCTGAGAGACCTAAAACCTCAGAATTTCCTGTAAAACAAGTACTTAAACAGGAATCTGTTATAATTACAAAGCAGTTTTGCAAAATGGCATGAATGAGGATGTACACCTCTGTTTCATTTATTTTCCTGAACTCACTGTTATCAATGTACTAAATATAGTCTGAGTATGCCTAAGAGATTGGAGATTTAGGTGGAGATTGTGTCTCCTCCTACTCAGTTTCTATATTGGACTAAAGGTGGGAGGTGATGCCCGTTTCTGAGCACATGCAAGTTTAGATGTTTAGTCCAACTGCAGGAGCTGAACAGCTAAAAGTGTTACCAGAGTAGGCAGTGTCTGAGGATAGGATCCTGAATTTCTCTTTCAAGTTGAGGTGCCTACCTAGATCCCAATTTTGGAACAGTATGAGTACTCTGAATTTCAATGCATGCATATATATATTTTTACATACTTACATAAAATTCACTGAAATATGCAAGTGCTTTGTCAGATGGTGAAAATAACTCAAACTCAAATATTCTTAAAGCATTCACCATTTTGAAAATGACAGTGTTGTTGCTGGAACTAATAAAAAGGTTTACAAACAGAAATATAAGAGTTTCCAGGCATTTAAAACTAAATATCAATAATCTCACGCTTCATAATGATAAAGTAAAATACATATTTAACTGTACAGAACACTCAAAGTAGGCTTCATGCTGAAAACCACTGCCACCAATAAAAAAGATCTGATTTGCATTCTTTTCTTTTTCACCTCTTTATAATTGCTCATAATATCACATTTTCAAAGGTAACCAAGGTTATCACGAGTAATTTTCACACTGCTTTTGTATTCCCTGAAATACATGGTAAGTAACAGAAATCTGACTCAACTGAGATTCATTAGAGCAAGACATCATACCAACTTAGCATAAAATGTTTCATCACAGCTGCAAGACAGAAATTATTCTTAGCTGAAATCAAAAAACATTTCAAGAAGTCAATTAATAATAATAATTTTTCAAAAAAGTCTCTCATAATTTTGGTCAAAATAATCTCTGGGATACTAAAGTCAGATTTCAAATGGCTTGTTAAGGTGATATTACTGGCTTGTATTTCCCTTTCCTTAATGCTTGTGATACTGGTTTCTATATTTCTATTTTGGAAACGTAATAGATTTTGATATTTCAATTTCAGTAATATTTGTGCTACTGGTATACAAATCCACTGACAACCAAGATGCCCATGAAAAACAATTAACTCCTGTGACTGGAAGATGCTGTTGAAAATGTCACATCTGCCAGGGCAGTCACAGTAAGCAACTGTTATAAAAATGTGTTGGCACGAATGACATTATGAATTACACATAGGAAGGTAATGTTGGGTAGCTGAGAAATATGTACTTTCAAGTTGGAAAGCATTTTTACTCAAAACTGCGCAACTCCAGTGTCATTCTGTTGACCAGATAACCAACATCCAGTGTATAGAACTGTGCTCTTTCATTGCTGAGTACACACAGATTTTTACATTTCCTGGCTTTGGTGTCCCAGTAGTTTTCCTAGACAAGGGTATAAAATAGTAAAGAACTGTGAACATCTTCAAATAATTATTTCTTTTAAATATATTAGTAGGTTTTGCTACTACCTTCCCTTCAAAAGATGCAGTAGACAAAGAAGTAGTGTGCAATTTATAAAACCTCCATATTTTATTGCATTCTTTACTATCACTACCCTTCCATTTGCATGAAGTAGACTAGAGTATGTTTATTAAATGTTACTTGCAACTCTCGCATCTCACTTTTAATAAGTTGTTATTTTGACATTAATTATAAATGCACATGCTCATTAATAGTTGCTCAGATTTCATTCTTCTAATCTGATTTTTTTTTTTTACTGTGCCACTGAATAATCATTTTACAACTCCTTCAGAATCTATAGCAGTGTTGCTGAGTCAGCCTGTCCTTGTTTAAACGGTTTTTAGAGGTGCAACAGGAACAGATTTTCATCTCTAATCCATTCAGTAATGTGCTGGTTTTGGCTGGGAGAGAATTAATTTTCTTCACAGAGGCTGTATTGTGGATTTATGCTGAAAACAAGGCTGATAATACAGGGATGTTTTCATTGTTGCTGAGCAGTGCTTGCACAGAGCCAAGGACTTTTTCTCCTCCTCACACCACCCCAACAACAAAGAGGATGAGGGTGCGCAGTCAGGAAGGGACACAGCTGGGACAGCCAATCTGAGCTGACCCAGGGAATGTTGCAGAGGTGTGATGCTCAGCATATAAAGCTGAGGAGAAGAAGAAGAGGTGCTGTTTGTCATACCAACTCACCACTGGTGTGCTGGAGCCCTGCTTTCCTGGAGACAGCTGAGCACCTGCCTGCCTGTGGGAAGCAGCGAATGAATTTCTTATTTTGCCCTACTTGCACGCACAGTTTTTGCTTTACCTTTTAAACTGCCTTTATCTCAACCCAGGAGTTTTGTCACTTTTACTCCTCTGATTTTCTCTCCCATCTCAGGGGAGTAGCGAGCAAGCAGCTGTGTGGCGCTGGCTGAGGTAAAACGCAATTACTATTTCAGCTAAGCTCAAATTTTCCTACATTGCACATTTCTATGTATCTATAAGGCTTTTTGAAAGTAATAATTTAACTATGATGTATGTTTCATAGTTGAAAATAGATTAATTCAACTTTACACAGTTGTTTCAGAAGTTGTATTTCCTTCAGTGTCTTACTTCATATAATGAAGTCGGTGGCTTTTAAAAACAAATTGTCAAACATAATCCTGTTCTCAAAGACTGGGATTTCACATCAGAATTTCAAGTGATAAAAAGCAAACAAACAAAAGCATGCTAGCCAGCCTAACCACCAGATTCCAGCTGATTTATTCTGTAAAAATGCATGCGTTGTCAACTCCGGCGCCAGAAAAATAGTGGGATACTGGGATATTTAAAGCCCTGTGATGAAAATCAGACAGGAAAAATATCTTCTAACATATTTCCCCTTTTACAATGATAAAATATCCTAAGACAGGAAACAAATTCAGTCTCTCAGTCATTTAAATAGAGGAGCAGCAGTATGATGCATCAGGCAATAATATGCTCTGCAAAATTGCTAATTTAACCAGCTACTGCTATTTGTGGTGTTAGTGCTCTCATACTGGGAACCAGAGCACAAGGCAGTTGTGAAAGCAGCACAGTCACTGATTAGTGATAATGAACTTCAGCAAGAAAGCAAATATGAAGCATTTTTGCTCTAGAATTCTTGTACCAGTCAGTGTGGAATGGGACGTGCTCAAAACCTTGCTCTCCCCATCAAAATTGTTGCAAGTATTACATCTGTAAGTACGTTTTGCTAGACCTTGCTGTTTATGCTGTCATCCATTCAGGCTGCTATGGGAAGGATCCTGTGGTGCCTGTTTCCCCTTCCAATCCACACCTCGACACCGGGTTTGATTCATTTAATCTTCTCTGAATGAAGCAAAAACAGCAGCAGAGACTCATGGAAGAAAAGGCATTATTCCAAACTGCACTGGAGAGCAGTGTTGTTGGAGGGCAAGATCGGAGCCTCACTAGGGGGATTTATTTGTTTAATTGGGGTAGATGTAGCAAAAATAATTACTGGGCAGTAAAGTAACAGGGAAAAAAGAACAAAACATAGTGACTAAAGCCTGAAAGATCACAGTTAAGTGTTTCCCTTTGAGTTCAGGAGGAATGAAGAGGAAAAAGAGAACTAAGAGAGGCAGAGCATCCAAAGAATCACAGACTCGTTAAGATTAGTAAAGAACTCCAAGATCATCAGGGAAACTGATTTTAATCTGGTTTGACCCTAGATTTAGAATCCCAGTAAATTGTTGATTCATTTTCAAAAAATCAGTTAACTCTCCATGTGGGATTTCACCTGTCTCTTTCAGAACTTTCTAAAATTAATTGTTGCTTGCTTGTTTGGGCAAAAAGCAAGAAACTCCACCAATAAATTAACCAAAAATGAAAAAAAAAAAGAAAAAAAAAGGCAAAAAAAAAGCAAAAAAAAAAAAAGCAGGAGATTTCTAAAAGCATCCACTTATAACAAAATAAAAGAACACCATGTCCTTTTAATTTTTAATAGCATGCCTGTGCAAAAAAGATTATTTCGCTTCAGAAGATGAAATGATTATTCAGATGTCACCTTGTTTCCTGAAACTCTTCATACAATGGCTTTAAAAGGGAATCCTTTTATTTATACAAGGCTTTTCTCCACATTTTGGGAAGCTGACACATGTACTTACTTGAATTATGACTGCTGTTTTCAGAACAGAAAAAATGCGACAAGTAGTTTATTCCTTGGAATGGCCCAAAAGAATATTCTTCATTTACTATAAATTAATTCAGCCATTAACTGGAGTTTATGACCACTACAGACAAAGCCATCTGCAAGTGCATTCATCATGTTGTGAACACAATGGCACTGAATGTTCAAAAGATGCAGTTGTAAGCAATCAATAGCTCCACACTTTATACTGCTGTGATTAATGCCAGGGAATGTTCTCATGAGCTTCCTTTTTAGGTGTTTGAAGGATGTGACCAAAAGAACTGGTGAAAGGGAGGGGAAAGGGAAGCCTCAGAGCATACTCTAATATACAGAAGTATCCTTACAATTCAGGATTAATAAATGTGCCTGAAAGATATACCTATTTAAACTGTGAGCAGAAGAGTAAAGGCACTGTACTATTAAAAGGCAGTAAATGCTGTAATACACTGCTTCCATTTTGTAATTTCTCAATTGCCACTTTCCAAGTAACTGAATTAAACCTCCACTGCAGCCAGTTTAGTTCTACATGTCAATTTTCAGTAGAAGCAGTTAATAATTTTAAAAGACTGATGGTGGAGTGTAGGGTAGCATCAGTTACAATGAACTGCAATACTTAGAGGTAAAAGGGATTAACTGTGTCCTAATGGTATAGTTACGTTTTGCAGGCACATATTAATATGGCAGTCATTTATGTAACAAAATCTTTCTTTTCCAGTAAGGCTTTAGTGAAAATAATTTCAACAAAAGTTTATAAAAATGTTGAATTAAAATTGGGATTTTCCATTCCCATATAAACACATACTATATATATAAATATATATTCAGACACAATGTACAGCATGTGAAGAAAGGGCACCTTTCTATCATTTGTGATGGATTGATATCCAAGTATTTAATCTCATTAAGAAATATATGGAGCAAAGAAAACCTATTTTGTATACATGTAGAGAATGTTATGCTTTCTTTCAAGACACATCAACCTTCTTCCTTATATTTTCACTTGCACTTGTTCTTTAGCCATTCTTCAAAGATCACCAGGCTATCACAAAATCTGAGGATTGAGCCTCTAACACCTTGGGGGAATTCCCAACATGCCTGGCCAACCTTGGGCCTAATTAAATTTTAAAAAAAAATCTCTTAACAAGGGACAGAATGAGTTCACCAGGGAATTATCCTGTCCATATCCTCTCAGTGCAAAAGCAAAAGCCTAAGTAGCACAGCAAAATGGAAGCATTTTGCTCAATGTTTAGAGAACCATATGTATTTTCTAAAACTTTGCATTTGTGTACATGCATTTCTTATATATGTAACAATATTGAAGACTTTATTAAAACAACATTACATGCAAAGGCTCAGCAATACTGACATTCAAATTACATAGAATTAATATTTTAATTAATCTATACATATTTAGACATGGTAGTTTAGATTTCCAGATCTGAGATAGTTTATGTCTTTTCCCAAGGGAAAAGAATTACAGGTTTATAGGATGCAGAATTACAGAATAAGTAGTTGGAAGGGACCCACAAGGATCATCAAGTGACACTCCTGATCCTGCACAGTACCATCCCCAAGAGTTACACTGTTTACCCAAGAGCATTGCCAAAACATTTCTTGAATTCTTTCAGGCTTGGTGCTGTGACCTGGGGGAGCCCATTCCAGCGCTAAAACATTTTTTTTGTGTAAAAAACCTTTTATAATAGTCAACCTAAAACCTCCCCTGGCACAACTTCAGGCCATTCCCTTGGGTCCTGTCACCACAGAACAGAGATCAGTGCCTGCCCCTCCTCTTCCCCTCCCAAGAAGCTGTAACTGCAGTGAGGTCTCCTCTCAGTCTCCTCCAGGCTGAACAGACCAAGTGACCTCAGCTGCTCCTCACACAGCTTCCCCTCAAGGCCCTTCACTATCCTGGTAGTCTCTTTTGGATTCTCTCTAATAGTTTAATACCTTCCTCACATTGTGGTGTCCAAAACTGCCCTCAGTATTTGAGGCTGCCCCAGTGCAGAGGAGAGCAGGACAATCCCCTCCCTTGCCCGGCTGGTGATGCTGTCCCTGATGCCCCCCAGGACAGGGTTGACCCTCCTGGCTGCCAGGGCACTGCTGGCTCATGTTCAACCTGTCATTGACCAGGACCCCCAGGCCACTTTCTGTAGCACTGCTTTCCAGCATTTCATTTCCAAGTCTGTCCATACATCCAGGGCTGGCCCTCCCAGGTGCAGAAAACAGCACTTTCTGTTTGTTCCCTTGTTGGACTTCATATGGTTGGTGATTGTCCGATCCTCTAATTTTTTGCCATCTCTCTGTAGGGCCTCCATGCCTTCAAGGGAGTCAACAGCTCTTTCCAGTCTTGTGTCATCTGCAAACTTACTCAGTATTCCTTCCAGTCCTGTGTCCAAAGTCATTGGACAGACAAGACATCTAAACATCCAGACATCTAAACATCAAGACATCTGAACTCATCTAGGTGATCTATAATCCATGTAGTGACTTTCCAATGGAAACAATATAGTTTCAATTTCTTAGATGTGAGTCTAAGGAGGAACTGACCAGGATGGGGACGCCTATTTTAGTGTGAGTTTTGTAATTATTCTCTTTGTCATGTGTACTTCTGTCTTGGTACAATTCATAATTGAACTGGACTGATGTAGTTTTCACAAAAAATTATGTGTGACCCTGGTCCATGTTTAGGAAACAGTCCAGCTCATTAAGATGATAAAACTACTCTTAAGAAACACAACTGAAACAACTGTTGCAAGTGCACAGTTCAGTAATCAAGTACTGCTTATAAGTATTAATACGAATTATATTCTACAATCAAAAACTTTTTGAATTACCCAAAGACAGTTTACCTACTGTTATCAAATAGGGCACTTCCTCTGCCTCTTGTACTGAATCTCTGCCACTTCAGTTTTGCAATAGCTAGATATTGTGTAAAACCCACCTCTTAATTGTATTTTAAAACTCTGCCACCTTATCAGTCATTGAAAAAATTTATCCATTATAGAAGAAAATTGTCATTTAAGACATATTTTAAATTTATATAAATAGTTAGTCATATAAGTGGGTATTTTTTCTTTAAATCACCATCATACCATATATGAAAACCAATCACAACAAACCTTTAAATTTAGGAATATGAAGAGTGATGGCCCAGGCATATTAAAAATCAACTTTTTAATCACAATGCTAAAATTATTGAAGCAGCAAGCTTCAACTAAGCTGGCAGGGGTTCTATATGCATAAATCTTACAGGTGAAGATAATCATGGTAGCAAGCAGATATTAATTTAAAGAAGCTGTTACACAAATGAGAGAAGATTCAATAACTTTAACCATCTAACACACAGGAATCCAATCAAATTCAGTCAATAGCCTCCCTCTAAATAAATGCAGGCCACCATTTGTCATATTGTAAAATACACAGAATCAATTTCCAAATCACCATATAAAGAACTTAGTCTACTACTTTAAACCTGACATGTAACTTTCTAGTAGGTAAAATATTTTTCTGTGCATTATTTTCTTGGAAGCATTGATGAGAATTTTGAAACATACAGAGTCAGTGTCTAGGCTTACTGTTACACTTCAGTGGACTGTGAGAACACAGACAGCCTCTACATAAGCAGAACCCAACAGAAATGTAGTTTTCATGATCTTGTCCTGGCTGCCATTCATAGAATAACAAGACGGTTGAGGTGGAGATCCCCTGGTCCAACACTTCAGCTCAAGAGTCACCTAGAAACAGTTACCAGAGCTTTTTCCCTATCTCTTAGCATGTATCGCCACAGTCTCTTTGGGTAACATATCTCTACAGATTAGCCATATACCACAATCAGCTGGCTTTGGGATAGCAGCAAAGAATCAACACATAGATACACCATTGTAAAATATAAATAGATCAATTTTTTTTCTAAACTAAAAATTCTTTCTTCCTTAGGAATTTGTTTTTCACAAGCACATTTTCACTTCATAGATTTTAGGGAATTACAAACAGCCATGGACCTATATAGTTGGGGCTTGCTCCTGAATGCCAGTGGGTCCTCTACTTAAAAAGGAAATAATTTATAACTTGAGGGTTGTTCTTTTAAATGAACTTCAGGATTTCCTATATGTAAAAAAAAAATTCTAGTTGTGATGATCGGTAAAACAAGAGCAAATTTAATAACAAGCCACAGTGTACATTTTGTGTTTTTTCATCTAATCAAGCTATTTTGCTGAAATAGGTACAAGCTATCAACATTATTATATTTGAAAGATGAAAACATCATCAGAGCTGAGAAAAGCCCAGCAGCTGCCACACACTGAACTTCATATGTACTAGATCATTGCTTTAATTCATGATTTTTTAAAATTTGAATTTCATCTTGTTTTATTAAGTCTTAATATAAATCCATTTATCAATCAAGAGTACTTGAAACTAGACACATATTCCCAGAAAGGTTAATGGGGCTACCAACAGATCTGAACTGAGATGAGAGGTTATGATGAAACCTCATGCGATGAAAACATTGCAGCTCTGCTGGGTGTTAGAAATTTCTTCCCAGCTAAATTGCAACATAGAAAATCCAGTCAAATCCAAGTGAGCTCAGTGGACTGTAGTGCAATTTCATGGAGCTGAAGGAATGAGAGAGAAGAATAAAAAGGAAAGGTGTAACTAAAAACTGAATTGATATACAGTAAATAAAAGGGTAAAGAATATATTCCCATAGAGAAAAGGAAGTCTTTGTTCTGTCATGAAAGCCACAGGAAGTTCTTTTGTTCTCCAAAGATCTTCTCTTTCCTTAGCCCAACTTTGTTTAGTGTCTTTTCTTGCCTTACAACAATTTCTGATTAAATTTGATGTTAATTTGGCAATTCCAAAGCCAAAGAAATAAACACATGTGTTGTGTTTTAACCCCAGCCAGCAATCAAGCCTCATGCAGCTGCTTGCTCACTCCCACCAGTGCAGACAGGGAAAGAAGCAGAAAGGAATGCATGAGTTGAGACAAAGTCAGTTTAACAGGAAAGCAAAAGCTGTACACACAAGCACAGCAAACCAAGGAAATGATTCTCTGCTTTCCAAGGGCAGAGAGGTGTTCACTTATCTCCAGGAGAGCAGGGCCCCATCACATGTAATAATACTTGGGAAGAAAAATGCCGACACACCAGACACCCTCCTTCCACCTTCTTCTCTCCATTTTATGTATTGGCCATGATGCCATAGGGTCTGGAATATCCCTTTGGTCACTTTGAGTCGTCTGTCTCAGCTGCATCTCTTCCAAAACTCTCATGCACCCCCAACTTCCTCACAAGTGTGGCAGCACAAAAAGCAGAAAACACCTTGGCTCTGTGCAAGCCCTGCTCAGCAATAACAAAAACATCTCTGTATTATCAACCCTGTGTTCAGCAGAAATCCAAAACCATACCAGCCCCATATCAGCCACTGTGAAGAAAATTAATTCTACTTCAGCCAAAGCCAGCACAGTCTGTGAAATATGCTGTTTGCTGTTTACCACGCTCTTCACTCTGCATTCATGTTGCAGAGCAACTAGGTCCATCTGTTCTTTTAAAGCCTAAGCTCTTCCACTCAAATTAAAAGAAAAGTTATTCTGGATTCATCCTTTGCTGCTCCTTTAAAATATTTTTTAAAATATTATCTTAGTGAACAAAAGAGTCAAATAGTCTCATGTTTACCAAACACAGATTAAAAATATGTCTCCCCTCCCCCTCAAGTACTGCTACTTCTTTGTTGTTTCTTGGGTTGGGGGTTTGTGTTTTGGTTTTGTTTCATAGTAAGATTTGAAATCACTGAAATGGCAAGATCTATAGTTTGATCTATGTCATGACTGCCCTAAGAATGTTACCTGGTAAGGACTGAAGCATTACTGTAACTTCCTCTACAAGAATAAAGAAAATCTTCAATGAATCCAAAGTAAGGAATTTGAGTGTATAGAGAACCAAAATAATTTGAAACCTTCTTGATGTAATCATTAAAACATTTATAAACCACTGGGGAAAAGTAGGTTTGATATTAATATTCTTTTTGATTATAGAAAATGCTTTAATGGAAAAATAACATATATTTTCATATCCACTTTGATCACATTTCAGGTGTCTGTTGTTTTCATTTTATTGTGTTACAATTCCTTGTTCACATATTCAATACATTTTGCAATATCCTGCTATTTCAAAAAACAAGAGAGATAGTAGTTCTGTAAAAGAGTAGAGGAGATTTAGGATTACTTTTTCATATCCATTAAACAGTGTCTTCTCTAGCACAGAGAAATATTGCGTGATTTTAGTTTCCAAATACTTTTGGCTCATGCTTGTAAAAAATGTATGATAAAGTGCACTGCATTTGAACTACTTTGATGCTGAACTTGGACAGAAATCTATCTGGTCTGATTTTCAGGGCCAAATTACTTGGGTGGCTTGCAAGAGCATCCCCTAGTATGGCTTCTCTCAAAGAGTACCTTCTCTTAAAGAGTTCTTCTGTGACCCTAAATTAGACAAAAAGTACCTGCGAATGCCCCATAGAGAAGTCTAAAGAGACAGATGTGTTCAGAATGTCAGCTAACGTGGTATTGCTGTTATCCTCATGGACATGGTCCTATCCACTTAAAACTTCAGAGTCTAGATTCTTCATTTGGAGAAAATTTGATCTGCTGGTTCCTTTCAACATTAGAGAGTTCAAGACTCCCATATCTGTAGCAAGTATCAAATCCCACGGCCAGGAGCACTTTCCAAATCTGTCTCTTCTTTTGAAGTGAACAGCTAGAAGCAGGAGAAGAGACAACCAGGACAAATGAGCCAGGGGTAAAGGAAGAATACGAGAATTCAGCTGCTCTCAGACTAAAATCAATTGCTGCTTCAGGAATGCTCTGGGACCATTAAACTATTACACCAGTGAGAGCTATCAGACTTGCATTGAGAAGAGTAAAACCCAAGTTGCCTGATTGTTATATTTTCCACAGGAGAGATAGACATGAAACAGAACTGGTACAGTTTTCTAAACAACAGTCATCCACAGGAGCATCTTCTGTACCACAATTATGTGTGTCACTTTTAAACACATACTTGAGGTTTTAAGAATTTTGCTTCTTCTAGAATTGTTGCTATTCATTTTGATAAATTGGTTCTAAACACATTTGAAACAGATTTTCAGTGAAAAAACATAGAAACAACTTGATAACTAAAATTTAGATATTACTCCTAATATAAATATAAATTTTTTTTCTCTGTAATGTGTTTCATGATTAAGGCTAAAATTTTAACTTTATTATACCTTATTAAAAATATTTTCAGCCCCATTTTAAGGTTTGATTTTCCTTGCCACTATATTTACTTTTGTAAAACTTTGTTCTTTTATTTACATAGCTGTTATTACTATTAAGCAGTTATGGATAACTAGAATTCTCAATAGGAAGATCTTAGAATAAATGTGATTACAGTTTCTGTACCAAATCTAGTAGTAAAAAAAGCAAAGAATAAAATCTATTGACTTTTCCTGATTGTAGGAAAAATACTTATTCCCTTTAGAACTGGAGGCTGGTCTGCAATACTGTAACCTTTTTACCAAACTTTGATTTACAATTATTGTTGTCATAGCTAAGAGAGGCCATTCCACTCATTTTTTTTACCTCATAAGCATCACTGCCATTTTTGGTTTTATGGCACTCATTTAAAGTATTAATATCTAATATCATCATGAAGACCTATGCAGTATTCTAAGCCCACTTTAAAACAATGTCTCCAAAAGATAATAGAAAAAGAATTCAATAAAGCACAACCTTAGGACTAAATAAAAGAGATAGTATTTAGTTTTAATGAAACACTGAAAATCCTAGATGCTCTCAAACTAAGTATCAGAACAGTCACCATAAGAGGAAATAACATATGGCTACACATTTCAAAGTACACTCAACAAGAGACAGTGTTTCTTTTCATGGCATTTGGAATATCTTATCCCCTGTAATGCTACTACTTTGTTTACACCCATGCTCTAAATCTTGCTTATATTCTGTCTCATTTCATGGAAAGGCGAAGATACCTGAGGCCAGGGGAATGTGAACTAAGTGATGCAGCAGAAGATTGGACCAGTATGTGATTCAGAATATGGCATTAAATATACAGAAGGGTCTGTGAAGAGGAAAATATGCTATTGTAGAATGTTAATAAGTGGCTAAAAAGGTCTTGTGTTTGACCAAGACTAGCATTGAAAAATCTTTCTAGAATTTAAATGGAGAATCTAGCTCATTCTGCATTTATTAAATCTACTTAAGTGTCTTGTCAGTACAGGAAAAAGCATGAGGTGACAGTTCCCAATCATAGTCAACACTTCTAATTTCAGAAGAACATCGCACAGAAAGTTGATGCTTGCAAGAATATTTGCACCACCACTATTTTCTATGATTGTTTTTCTTTCTCTTTCCTAATCACGCTGAACCCTGGAGTCAATTAAGCCTTGATAAGCTGAATCTATTTTCTTGCTGCAGTTGCATACTGGAGTTAATTTAACTAGAGACATTTAATCTAATGGTCACAAAAAGAATCAGAAACTGTAAATAAAGTAAGAAAAAAATATTAAACAATGTGCAGGTAATCTAACTTTGGTGGGGTATACTTGTACTCAAACATAATTACATTTATAACTGTTAGGTTAGTAAATGTTCATAAATGTTAATTCACAATGTGCTATTGAAGAAAAAAGTTGTCTCATTTAGTGCTCTTGAATTTATTTCCAATAATCACTGGCTGCCAGAACGTAACACACAATAGTGTGGTATTTCACCAGACAGGTAAACTGGCAGGAAAGAATGTATTAATCCTGTACTACAAATAGAAATTTCACACTGACTTTAACAACTGTGTTTGGGTGGAATACCTAAAAAAGAAAACATTTGATAAAACAAGGAAGTACTCATACCACCCTTGATTTTGTTTAGCACAGCAGTTTGATCACTGTTTTGGAGATACCCACCAAAAGCCAGAATTCTCAATATTGGAGAATTCTGTCGAAATCTAAAGATATTTGGTTCTCCAAGAAAAACACATACCTTCAGGCCAGATTTCACACTGAGTCATTTTTCCCTGATTTCTATACACAGACAACTACATAAAGAAACTCCCAGAACAAATGTGTATAACAGTGTAACAGCCCTATGCCTATTACAAGATTCTGTGAGACCCTTGGGGCGTAGATTCTACCCTATGTAATAAAAGGTGAGGAAAAACGGCCATGGAGAACTAGGCTTTGCAAATCATTCATTTGGATTTCCACTAATTTGTAAGTTTCTGTATATTTGAACTAAATTTTAATTGACTCTGTTCTAAAAAAATTCCATAAGTCTACTCTGTCATGGTATAAATCCCTTTGGCTTACTTTTTAGTTAAGAGTTGATTAAAACTTCCTGTTCTCTTATGACTTTTTTCCATTGGATGAACACAGTGCTTTTGTAGACAAGAAATAAAAATCAAAAAACCAACTTGATTTGAAAATATTTTCAGAAATGACTGGAAAAAGGCAATCTTAGAGGCACTGGTATTTCTTGTCTAGTTCACATGATATTATCTTGAAGATGAATGGAAATCAATGCTACAAATGCTCAAATGCACCATAATCCAGCACCTGGATTTTTCAGCTGATAATCAATCCCTATGTATTATTAAAGCAGTGATTCTGCTCCTTGCTAAGGCCATGTAAAAAATTCAGCAACTGAAGCCCTAGCCACAGGATTATGTAGCACCCAAGTAAACTACTAAATGCACAGAGATGTTTCAAGCATTTCAGAAAAGTGTATCTTTCCTGTAGCATTAACTACAGCAGCAAAGTTCTGCCCCTACTCTAGCTCCCATTCACATGTTGAAAGCTTATGACCTATTTTCAGAGATATTTTCAGCCTGAATTTGTTAATTTAACCCAGGGCATAGCCAAATCCCCAAGTGAGATTTTTAGCTCAAGCTAGCAACCTGTCCAATTTGCATTGCAAAGGTAGGCTAAAGCTACGCAAGGAGCTGCTAAGCCTGCAATGCCTTCTTATGAAAATTAACCTAAAACAAAACAGGCACATTCCTATTTATAAGAGCATTAATTTGTCATTCCTTGCTGCACAGCAGCTCAGGCAAAAAATAGCACTGATATGAACAAAAAGGGGTGAGCCCACATGGCTGTATGGACCTGCCCTGGGAAACAAGGACATATTAGGACTTTCTAATAATTAAAAAGACTAATCTATGAATTAAAACCAAAATATTTCTTTTTGGTACATGCACTTCCAAGTGCTTGCAAATATCTCTAAGTAAATCGGTTATTGACCAGGTACTCATCACTTGCTTTTTTGCTAAAATAGGACCTAAGATCATACTGTGACTTAGAATGTGATAATGACTGATGCAAAGCAGTGCACCCAACAGAAAAAAAATCAGACGAGAAAAAACATTTCATCACTGAAAGTTGTTTACTGGCTTTTATTACTAAACCTAACTTAAATTCTTCCAGGCCCTATATTAACTTTAGTTTCTAATCTGAAGAATAGTTTGCAAAGTGAAATTCATAACATACAAGTTATATTATAAATTTTAAATTACTTTAGAATTCCTTTCTAGAGGAAAACTATTTTAAGACCTGATTTTCTACCTGACATTCCAATAACCAGCTTTTTAGTAAGTGTTGTAGTAGCTTTAGTAGTATCTGTACTCCTTTCCAGATTTTATCTAGATCTTCTTTCTTATTTCTTCAGACAGATCATTTCTAAAGTATACTCAAAGGCAGCACAGCTCCCTGTTTGCAGGATGTACACTGCATAGATGAAAAGAGAACTCTCAACAAGGAGGTCATAATCACTGATCTTTCTCTTTAGCTGTCCTCTCTCAGAGTTCCAGCCTGAACTGATGATGTATCACTGATAGCTCTAAAATCACTGCTAATGGCAAGTATATTTTTAGCAATTGGAATAAAATTCACAACGGGAAGGTGCAGGTGGTTGTGAAATACTGTTCTAACGATTTCCCTGCCAAATTTCCTAGGCCCTAGGCTAATTTTAACATATGCATGATAGGTTTGAGCCTTCTGGAAATGAAAATACATAGACGAAAATTGTAATAATTTGAAAGGATTTTTTTCCCACGTTTTAAAAACAAAGTTTTTAAAAATACACAATGTCAACTATTTAATTTCTATCAATGAGTGCTTTTGCTCTAAAACTACAGGAAATATGCTGTATGAAAAGAGTGAAGATGAACTCTAACAATAGCATTTTTTAAGGAGATAGAATGCAAAAATGTTGATACACAGACATTAGAGACTATAAAACATACTCTAAATAAATTCTAAATCTCTTCAGTTTTCTGATATGAATGAGTAGAAATTCCAGTGGGCTGAAAACAAACACTCCTCATTTAACACAACTTCAAAATCTGTCTTTTGTTTAAAGGCCAAATTTTGCACCTTAAATGAGTCATCCTTGGCTCGTGTAACTAGTGAGATGAATTACAGCCAAATAAAGATTGCACCTATAGTATTTTCATTGTAAGCATACTTCATGGTTTGACTGTGTGTGGTGCACAGCATATATTTAAAAACTATATACTGAAAAGAGACACTGATTATCAAATCTGTGTTGCTGCCTCAAAATGTGAGCACAGATATTCCCCTGAACCCCCAGTGTGTAATAAAGAGATATGAAGGAATTTATAAAGGCTTGTTAAAAAGAAGTAAGGCACCCACCAAATCTAGCAGAAACACCTACTGGTAGTGACAGAGAAGAAATTAAAAGGTATTGTGCTCTAAATGCCACAGTATTTTATGAACATGACAAATTGCACAGGTATTGAACAAACAACATAACTTGTCTCTGTCTTTTCAAGTTTTTGTTCCCAAAGGTATGGCGTTAAATTATTTTAATATGGTCCTTCTTTTACTGCTAAAAATCTGCTGATGAAAAGATAATGAATACCAGAAAGTAAAACACAAATATATTTGAAAAACCTTACTCCTTACCGGTTTTAAGTAGAAATTTCTATTTATTTCTACACCTGAATAATTAAACCCCTTGCAACTTGTTACTTCTCAAGTTTACTGCATGTGTGTATAGGCAAGTGCTATCACTTTCACTGTATTTCATCTGAAGAAAATAGCAAGAGAGAAGTGATGTTTTCAAATTATTTTATTGCCATTGTAAGCTAACAATTAAGTTTTATTATTAGTTTTCATTTATTATATCAAAATGATAATAAACTTCTCAATCATGTTCTGTGATTGCAATGGTAATGGTTTTGGGCATGCTTTGGTTATGTGATTCTACACGTGTGAAAATTACTTTTCTGGCACACTTTTTAAATGCAAAATCTCATATGAGTGTATTCTCTTTAAAGAACTTTTCATTGCATCATCACACTAATTTTGATGTTGCTGTGATAGTTCATTTTGTAATTTTTTTTTTGCTTCTAGGTCTCAATACCTCTTGAAATCAAAGTATAAATTTTAGTACCATTAAATTTTCTTTTGACTAAAATGTGGTTTTTGTCAGGTCTTTATCATAGTTCAATTATAAAAACGTGTAAAAATTTTAAGTGTCTTAAAGCGGTCATAATGACTTGAATTTCTTCCTATTTTCCTACATTTATTAAGTTTTCAAGACAAAGTTGCTAACATTGTGCATAGCTCCATTTTAAGAGGCATGTAGTTTGTCACAATGGCAAATAAGAGAGAATATGTCTTATGACTGAGATTCAGCTAGTCCAAAAAGTTTAAAAGAAAAAAAAATTGTCCTCACTACGCTCACACTCAGAGCAGGTAAACTGAAACCACCTGAAATGAAAGCAATGTTTCATAACTCATGTCCAAATACTTACATTAAATAATGATTCCTCTTAATAAATTGCAAGCTTTAATTATCTACAAAGCATTTGAGTACACAAGTTCATCCTACCAGCCCCAGCAGTATAGAAATAGAATTTTCAATACATCTGCAATTTACACTGTACATAAGATTTCAAATCTTGTGATTTATACCTCTGAGCTAACACAGCCCCCTTTACCTCAATAATCCGTCTGTCACTTTTTTCTATTCAGTGGGTAACAAAGCTTAAATTCTATTAAAAAATTCAACTTCTCTTATAAATGGGTAAGGGAGATATGGATTCTTCTGAGCTGTTTTGTATAGACAGTCTTCAATTACTCATGGAGTCTCCAAAAGGATGTACTTATATTAAGCAGAAATTCTATAATTGATTAACATCTGAAGATTACTTCTCATTGAGTGGTTGTATTAAAGAAATTCTCACAGTACTGTAGTAATTATTCACAATCAGATAAATCTTAATTTCCATATTTTGAGGGGTCAGAACCTCTTCCACAGCTCCCTTTCTTGCTATTTGCTAGTGGATACTGGATAGCTCCTATTTTTTATGAGATTGCAGTTGGTTCCCCTTGGCTCTTCACTTTTTACTGAGACAATTATCTAAGGGAATAAAAGAGCACTACTATAGCTGCACAGTGAACTCCCAACCTGAGAGGTCAGCATTTCATAACAGCAAATTGAAACAACATAAAAATCAAATGGTTTTCAGAGGTTTAAACACATCCTGCTAAAATAAGACAAATAACAAAGTTTGTTCCCAAGTCACAGTCTTTTTACAATGACTGTTTATCTCAAAAAAAAAATCCAGTGAAAGTTGGTACTAGAACTGTTAATCACAACATTCAGAAAACATCATGATCTGTTACTTCCACTTATGCATTTCTGTGGGTCAGCTGCACTGTGGGTGGCTTCAGGAGCTTCTGCAGCTTGCATCAGACTAATGTTGGAATCTTCAGGAATTTCTTCTACTCTAAAAATATTTTCCACACTTAGCACAAGGGATGCTGGTTTCCAGAAGGACTTAACAAATTTTGACTATTTACACAACGGGCTTTAGCTATTTCCTCTATTTAATTTGGCTGATAAAATACTAGAACTTTTATTTCCTTTTCATTTCTAGAATATATTAAGATGAGAAAAATCAGAATCGCTAAGAACACTATCCAAGGACACTTTAAACATACAATTGAAACACATTTAAATTAGAGGGATGAGCTAAATCTTCTTTAAACTTGCTAAACACAATTTTACCAACATTACTATGATTCATGCAATATAGGCTAAAAAAAATGCAAGAGCTAGCAACACAGAACTTATATTTTTCTGCTTTTGATTCCTTAATTCCTGAAATAACTTATAGAAGTAAAGATGCTATATTAATGATATCTACCATATGTGCAGGTTGTATTTGCATGTTTGCTGTATTCTTCTCTTCCAAGTAGGTAACATAAATGTTAATATTTTATTTTTAAAAAAATAACAATACCTGTAATTGGAGACCTAAGTTAATATACAGGAGGTATTCTGCACAATTTTATTTGAGAATGCTATTTTTTTGACTTCAAGAGAATTTTAAAAATTCAAGGAACTGAGCAGCCTAGAAAAACAGCTTCATAGAAGCAAGCACACCAAACTAATGAAAGACTTGAACAGACTTTTGAAAATATCAGAAATTGAGGTATAGGACAGATTTTTTAAAGGATATTAGAGATTCATTCTTATTGCAGACATTAATGCAGAATACACATATGTAGTGTTGAATTTTTTTTTTTTTAATTCAGCACTCAAAAACCTAAAAGTCATCATCAAGTTCTCATATTACATTGTCATGGTGCCAAGTTAAAACTGGACTAAGAATTTTCTGTTTGATATCTAAATCACATCTGTATCCCTATATATTCCTATCCTTCAAACAACAAAAAATAAAAGCAAGAACTCTTTATTAAAACCATTAACAGCTGCAATAAAACTTGCTTTATGCTGTATGTTATATAAATAAGATGAGTTTAGCAGTGACTTTCTCTTATGCACGAATTTTTTCAGCCATGGCACTAGATCACACTTTCCTTTTTATGTAATCTAAAACTAGGATCTTGATACTGAATGGCAGAGGTTTGCCACAGGAAAGATGATGTGCTAAATTCATGGGCCACAGGAAGTGAAATTTAGATAATTATGTTACAGTTAGCTAGGAAATGATTCCCTCTTTTAATTTCAACTGTTAGCAAACAATTCTTTTGGTATTACCTTGATCAGGAGAAACTGCATCTTTATTCAGATATCTACAATGTAAGTCCATTAATTTGCTAGAAGATTCATTATCTGTTTTCATAAACAATTTGAATAAACAAGCCACTATATATATATATATGTAAAAGTGTTCGGGTTTGCTTTGGAGTTTTTTGGCCATTCAGGTTAACTATTTTCATTTGCCTTTAATACAAAATGCTTAGGTTAAATCAAAACTGTATGTAGAATTTCAAGGCTATTAATGCCTTGTAGGATTACTGAATTAGGAAAAAAAAAAAAAAAAAGGCATGTTTTACTAAACTACCGGTTTTCTTTAATGGGTTTAAATGAGAACCAAGCCTTGTAACTATGTGTAAGTCACTTTAAATGGCTCCCTACTGTAAATGAGTAAAGAGACCACTTCTGGAATGTAGGACAAAGTACTCCACTTTGCTGACCTTGGGATATAAACTGTAAGGTAAAATTCTATCTTTAGATCTCAAAGGTTTTATTGGAGGTGCCTGACATTATTGTGCTATTTATTTGAAGTTTATGACCCTATTTTTATTGTTAGTATTCTCTTCTGGGTTATTATTCTATAGTTCTGATAAACTGCAGTTATTTTCAATAATATCCCTTAGATGTGACTAAGTTATCTTTTAAAAAATCCTTATTGTGGATATCACTTTCCTAATGTAACTTGGATGTCACTAATCTGCTTTTCATTACTCAAAGACTATTTGCTTTTTAATTGGAAAATATGACACCACAGACATTTTACATCTTCTATTAATCTTTGAATTACAGAAATGTTAATTTAATAATTTTTTATAGCACCCATGTAATTGCAACTTTTTCTTAACTCCTAGTGCACAGTCATCTGTTTCATGTTTCAATCTATTTACAATATAGCACAAAAACTCCCTTATTTTAATTTGGTGCTTTGTGACCTGTAGGATGCATGAGCCTACAAAAAAGATGGAGAGGGACTACTTACAAGAGCACGTAGGAGGAACAGGTTTAAACAAAGGGAACAGGTTCAGATTAGATATTAGGAAAAAATTCTCAGCTATGAGGGTAGTGAGGCTTGCCCAGAGATATCATGGATGTCTCACCCATGGAAGTGTGCAGGTCCAAGTTGGATGAGGGTCTAAGCATCGTGGTCTAGTGGAAGCTCCCCCTGTGCACAGCAAGAGGGTTGGAACTAGATTATCTTTGAGGTCCCTTCTAACCCAGGCCATTCTGTGAGTCCATTATAGCATAGTTTTAGCAAGCATATAAAACAATGTTATTTCTCTCAAGCTCTTAAGATGAAAAAATCTTCTGCCCATATCTGTATTGTGGCTACTCCAACCTGAGCACGCCACTGTTGTTTTGTGAATTTCCTATTCAGCATTTTCCCAAATAACATTAAAATTCCCATCAGCTTCTAAGTTCTTCTCCATTTCAGGAAAGCTTTAAATGCTGGAAAAAGTCTTAACATTACCTTGCACTGTCATGTGGCAAGCAAGATATTGTTACCAAGAGGGAAGGGCATACAAACCCCACTTAGTTTGCACATGGTTTTAGCCCAACTAATCTGCACACTGAGGCTTTTGAGACTCATATTAAAGCGTTCTATGTCACCTGGGGTACAGAATTACAATCAGCAAGTAACTTTCAAAGCAGCTCATTGAAAATCTAAATCACTAAATAAGGGACTTGGTTTATAGAAGGTCTTAAGTGCTGCATCTGATCGAAACAAAGAAGTGAATGTTATAATGAACTACATTCATTTGAAATAAGCAAAACACTGGCATTAGTTTGGTATCCTTGCTTACCATATATAACACACAGTAAAAATTTGCAAAGAAATGAGCCAGAAGAATTAAGAAGAAAATACCAAAGTAGTTGCAAATATAGTTATATTTTGTTATTTAAAAAGAGATGACTTTTCATTAATAGCTCTATTTCAAATATATTCCTAATTTTCACCATAAATTCTTATCAAATTGATTGCTTATATCAAGAGAGTACAATCAACAGATTAAAAGTTTCTCAAATGTTTATGTTTAGAGATAACTAAAACTTGCCTCCTGAATGTCAAAAAGCAACTGCTATTAAGCAGAAAAAATTTAACAGCACTTTTGGGAGCTTAAAATTTCTTTGCCAAAAATTAAGAAAAAATATTATGACTGTATAACCTTTTTAGAGTCTTTTAAATAAAATATTAGGTATAAATTGTTCTGTAGTTTGCATAATATCAGAGTTTGCAGATTGCAGTGAACGTGTTTTATACAGTATTGAAATATAGTACATTCCTGCTTGAAGGAACCATATTTCTCCTGTACAAGCTTTTTTGCGTTTAAGGCATGAATTCTCTAATGTCTAAAAAAGCCTACCCAGCTCTTCCCAAATAGCTGTTTCCCTACCGTAACTCAAAAAGGTTCTGCACACTTCTAAGTCTGAAACTGGAACTCCATGTGTGAAATTTCTTTGTTTCTATGGGATCTTTCAGAGACCATGCTGAGCAGATCTCATTACTTTCACAAGAGATTTCATTTTACATCCACAATAAATTGAAAGTACTCTCCCATTTCACTGGAAATTTCCCTCTATAGCCTTATCTACATTATTTCCGTGTCACCGTCAGTGAGGACCGGGACTGGCAAGAAGGATCACTGCCAGAAATGCCATTTTGGCTTGAGCATCAGATGCAATTTTTGTAAGTCTTTCATACTGAGGATACTGAGGTGAGAACGTATTCTAATCTATAAGAGCAACCTTCTTCCTGCTTAATGTTTCTTTTTTATGCTAGATGGTCAAAACAATATCATCTGTACCATGCAGGTTTTTTGTAGAGTGTAGACGGGGTTCACTATTCCTACTTATTGCAGGGAAAAAACCTTTCAACTCCTTTGCTTTCGAAAATCTCTTCTTATTCATTGTCAAACAATTTTCTATTAAGTTCCAAATACGAATTAATATTATATTTGAGACAGATAATTTAAATTTGTACCACAAAGATCAATGTTTTCCTGATGCAAAGAAAACCAAACCACGCTACTTTGAAAATATTTTTTTTCTTCTTAGATATAGCTGCACATTCATTTCTTGAACTAATTTGGAAAAAAAAAAAAGTATCCAGGTTTCCTCAAGAGCTCACAGGCAACTCAAGTACCTGAAATTTTGGTGTGTTTTGTTTTTCTGTACATGTAATGCCTAGGTTAGCACAGACGAGTGGCTTTTGACTCCAGTACCTTTTCTGAACACTGACATGTTTATTAACATCCATTATCACCTGATAAATATTTACAAATTTAAAACAAATTTCTGTAGAATTCAGACAAACTCATTCGAGCCTTTATCTCTCCTAGAATAGACTGCCCTAACATCCTTCTCAGTGACCTGCCAGTCAAACAGACAGATTACTGAGCTTCACAACAGTGTATCACAAAGAAACACAAGCATACTTCCTTCATGAAAGTCACTACATAGCCTTTCCATAAAACAAAGGGAGGAATTTAACAATTTTATGTTGGACTAAAAAGGAAAAGCCTGTAGAAGCAAGGAGCACCAGTGTGTATAGAAGTTGTCTTTTCAGTTCTACAAATTTGACTGAATCTCTTCAAAACCAGGCTAAATCCACACAATGAATTTGTAGTATCTCATGAGTAAGTGACGTTTTTCTTTGTATAGAAAACTAGTAATATTTAATTCTTCCCAATACAATTATCTGGTTTTCCTACTGAGCAATTTATAATGTAAATACCTGCCCTATGAAGACCTATGCAAGATTGTATTAAATATAAAACGGATTTGTGAATGTGTATCACAAGTGCATTTTTATAAAAAGTTGGGTTCAGTCCTCCCAGCCTGACTCCTATTACCTAAATTTAGGCTCCTAATCATATAATCTTCCTGAAGTAAGGCTGCTCCCAAACACAATTCTGCAGATTGTCATTGTTCTCTATATGTTTTAAAAAAGTGATCATTATAAATGATACTATAATATCCATCATCTCATATGTTAGGATAATTCTCCACTGACTTATTAAGATACTAGACATTTTCCTCAGGAAATTTTTCAAAACAGGCAAATGTAGATTCCTCTAAGTAAAACTACCAGAATTGCTAACAGTTCTTAAATTTCTTTCATTAATATTTGCTATTAATGGTAATTAATGATAATTAAAGTAATTACTAATTAGCATAAACAAAACTTTAATAATGATTGCAATTATTATTAAACAGAAATACTCAAACTGAAGATATTATTAAAGAATAGGACTTTTTGTTTGTTAGAAATCTTAGAAACAATAATTTTATAGAACATTAAAATTTTAAATTAGTGTGGTTCCCCTGATAATTTCAATTTATACACTAAATAAAATAATAATCTTCCTGCCCTATGCTTACAACCACAAAAGTAAAAATGGTACATTCAGTGGTGAAACTTTTAGCTGTATTGTGCTTATGGTGCATTTCAATGCATTTTAATTTTCAATGGACGATAAACATCCTTTTCCCTTAATTTTATTATTTGAATAGGAAAAATAAGAACTTTTTCCTGTGTTCCCTCATTCTTACTATTACATTCCATGCATGAAAACTACCACAGTGGAATTTAATGATATTTTCTAATGAAATAAACTCAGAGAACTGTGTGTTCTGTGCTCATATTAAATGCCTCAAGATTTGAGTCATTAAGAGTTTGGCTTAAAACATTTTTTCTCCATTTTTCAAATCTTTCATGCAAGTGATAATCTCTGACAATAAAGGCACAATTTAATACATAGCCTAGGCTTACTTCTAACAGAAGGTACAGTGCAATGAAACTATTTTTTCTTACTATAGATACAGACTTGGTCACCGCTTGCACAAGATTTTGAAAAATTTCTAATTTCCAACTCCTTGGTATGTGACCTGTGGTTTCTCAGCTAAATTTGGCACAACCAAATCACACAGATGAAGAGACTGGCTCCAATCTTGGAGCATTACAGTAATACCAAAAATATTAACTGTAAATATAAAATCAGAATCAGCAAAAAATTAATATTTTTTTTCCTTTAAATTAATTTTGACCTGTCTTAACAACACTTAAACTGTTGTCAACTCAAAACCATGTGACATATCTAGAGATCTGTAGCTGTGAGGGTGTGGGGTTGTCCCACACTCCAAGGGTCCAGCCCTAGCAGAGAAATGGATTAAACATTAGCGAGACAGCTCTTTGGGTATGTATAGCAAAAGAAAAAGATTTAATAAATGTAAAATAATAAAGGTTACAGAAAGAAAATTAAAAAGCTGAGCAGAGTGCTAGAGAAACTCCTAACACTTCCCAAAGATTCACCAAAAACCCTCTGAGCTCCTTTGTGTCTTTTCTTAAATACCTAATGCTTCAGGTGGGTTCTACTGACAAGCTGCCAATAGAAACAGATACAGGCTTTGGAGTACACTCCTAAAACCCAATCAGGTCTCCTGGGTTGGCACTGAGCCAATTGCTGACAGGACTACAGAGAATTTTCTGGGTCCTTTACTTTATAAGAAATACAAGGGGCAAGTCCCAAACCTTTCCCTATACGGAAACATTTGCTCAGTGTGGAAAATGCATGCCTACATAAGGGTAAGCACCATTTCCCCCAAATTTCAAGCTTCTAAAGCAACTAAAACAATCTGTTAATTTGAATATAAAAAATATTTTTAGCTGGGTAAGAAAAAAATGAAAATATAAATTTTGAAAAACTCTGATGTAATTTCAAATGCATTATTGGAAACATTGCTTTAAATTTTTTTTTAAAAGTTTTGGCTGTGTAGTGTTGAAGGCCAGGCTGGATGTGGCCCTAAGCAGCCTTATTCAGTAGGTGACACCCCCACCCATGGCAGGGTGGTTGGAACTAGATGATCTTCAAGGCCCCTTTGAACCCAAATCACTCCGATCCTGTGATTTTGATTTTAATTCCATGATTCTGAGATCTTCTAAAATTTTATTTCAGAAAAAAAAGACTTCCTTTTCTGAATTAAGACAAAACATAAATTTAAATTAACAGATTTCTTTTTCAAGAAATATATAAAAGTTGACTTTTTCAGCTGTTGTCCTTTTTTTATTATTGGCACAAAAATAAAAAAGCCATTCTTAACTCAATTTTACATCTTTCTACTTGAAGTTTACCAAATTTCTGAAGTTTTCAGCAAGGCATGGTTTATATGATGACTAAGGGAAATTATTAGTTGACAAAAAATATTTCTAAGGTGTTAGGAGTGGTTGCCATAAAAACATGATTATGTTGATGATTTAACTGTACTCTGATTCTTGTAATGTGCAGGATTCAACAAAACCTTGCTAGAGCTGTGCACATTGTTTCCCTTACGCTTTTCAAATATAGCAGAAGTATAACGCCTTTTGCTAAATACAGGAAAAAGGAGAGTAGGAGTACAAAATGTGGAAGAACTACATATAAGCATGAGAAACATGCCTATTTCCTGTAATTTATGGGCTTATTCAAATTGGTAACAGTACCCATCGTTTTGTCACTTTCTTTGATAGCAGCATACATTGCTTTTCATGAAGTGCTGACACAAAACAGGCATCATTTGCATTTTCATCTTCTTTCCTTGTTCTAAACGTGTTTCATGTACTTCCTCTTGTTGTAGAAACATTATCTTTTTTGGTAGATTTGTGCTACCGATGCTGGGAACAGCAGACGGTATATTATACCATATTATATTATGGAATTTGGGGTGGGGAAGAGGAAGGAGGAGGAAGACTTGACCATCAAATGTTCTTTCACATGAGAAATCTTTCTCTTAAAGATTTTTGGTTGAAAAAGGCTGTCTGCAGATTTCATTTGTAGACTCATGTAATCCAATGAAAGATCTCCCTTGGAAACCATTCTGATGACTTCAATATTATGAAGTTCAATCCACAGCAAAACCTTATCTCTTTTCTTTTGCAATCCTAAAATCTGCTCTGAATACCTCCTCAAGCTGTGATATCTTATGTAGGAAGGGGACCATAGTGGTTACTGGGCTGGTTTGAAAAAAAATTGTTTCTACTTGCTGTGACTGTTTTAACTTCCATAATTGAAATAGGAAGAATAATATAAGAAAACTGAAATCAATAAGCCTTGGAAGATGTATCTGAAAACTCAGAGGCAGCCTCTCCTGCCACAAAATATCTTTCCTTCAAAGAAAATACTAGGGACACTCACATTGTGAAATAAATTAAATCCGTTTGATAAGATATTACAATAAAAGCAGCTTCAGTGAAAGTCTGTGTCTTTATATATCAATAAATAATAAGGTTGAATCTTGTAAGGCTGCAAGCATCTGTGAAAATACCATAAGTCAGGTTCAATAAAGAATCTAAGCAGGTAAAATGGAATGCAATGGGTTTAAATAAGACACATAGTTTTAAGACATAATAAAGCAGTCCTTTACCAAGTTGCATGCTCCACTGCAGTGACTGTAAAAACTCCATATGTAAGTTTATAAAGGGAGAGCTCCACTGAAAGAGTGTGAAAGACTTTACTTCTTTTCCAGACCACTGCAACAAAATGATATCTATGCAATGTCACAGAAAAAACACAGTCTGTGCAGCCTCTAAAGCTCACACAATACTAGATGCTTAAAGGTTTGCAAGTATAGAGTCTATCATAAAGAATAAGTCATTTGAGTCAATTAGAATCCATGGTATTTACATGTTTCTTACAATGATAGAAAATCAGTGAGCAAATGTCACCTTCGCATCTGTCTGTCTCTGTCCTGCCATTACAAAATTCTTTCTCTTCCTCATATCCCATAGCAATTTATACTAGTCATACCTTCAGTAATTTTGACCCCACATCAGAGAAACAAATTAAGATTTCTCATTTTATCCTTCTTTGGTCATTTCTAAGCCTTTGTTTACAGATTTTTGCTTTCCTATGAAGCACTGAGAGATCATCACTTCCAGTCTTTTTCAGATTGTTTTGAATCTCTCTACTTGTTTCTTTCTCTACAAAGGTCTAATTACCCACATGGTCTATATTTAGAAGAAATAATAATTAGTCTTCCACTCTTGTAAGTCAGGTACACGGGAATGGGATGAAAATTTGAGTATGCAGAAGTACTGCTAGCATGCCAACTGTACAGTGGGTTAATAGCAAACACTGAGTAAGCTTCCAAGATACTTTACCTGGAAATGCAGGGAGGTACCTCCACTTACTAAATATTGAGTATAGGAGGTACCTATACACACTAAGCCTGAATTCATATCCTGAAATTAAAAGGCCATGCCTTTTAAATAATTTATGTGAAATTCAGTCCGTTGTGCTGGAAATATTTTGATAAAGGTGTTTAATCCACAAGAAAAGAGCTATTGTGCATTAGATAAACGATAACAGAGGTGCTTTAGAAACTTCCCTGAATATTGTCAACCAACCTAGACACAAGTACTGCTACAGAAGTCCTACAAAATATTTAAGAAAGTGATACTACCCATTTTTGACATTATATACTTTTAATATTGAGTTAATAACACTTCATTTTTTTTTCCATATTTCATTTTCTCAAATGTTGATCTGTCAGCCTGCCTAAAAGAGTTGTTACGTTGAAAATTCACTGCTATCTACAATACTTTATTTTCTACATATTTATATTGACAGATACACACAGAATCACTTGGTTGGAAGAGACCTCCAAGATCATTGAGTCCAACCCATGCCCTAACACCTCAACTAGACTATGGCACCCGGTGCCATATCCAATCTTTTATTAAACATCCAGGGATGGTGACTCCACCACCTCCTTGGGCAGACCATTCCAGTACTTAATTGCTCTTTTGGTAAAAAACCTTTTCCTAACATCCAACCTAAGTTTCCCTTGGTATAGCTTAAGACTGTGTCCTGAGACTTTGTTACCTGTGAGTTACTTCAACGGATAATCAAGTGCTGCCTTTTTGTATCATATTCAATTTTCACCTCTTCCCATTTTGTGCTATTTCTGCTTGGTGGTAAGCACATGGAACATAGGAAACATGACACTCTAGACAGAAACAATTCAAGTTGTTTCTCTTTGGGGATTTTCTCAAGTGGATTTCCTGACAAACTGTCCTCTCCTCACTACAGAAAGGACCAGTGTGTGGTACTTCTCTGAACACCTCATGAGTCCTGTGCTCACAACTAAGTCTGTCTTGAAGATGCTTTGAGAGTGCAGTGGTGTCAGAGGTGATTTGATTAAGGTGCTCTCTGCAAGGGCCATTGTACCATTTGATGGAGAGACATAAGGGTGACAAAGTAGAGCAGAAATTAGGTACAAGTAGATATTTGCTGAGTGCATAAAACAGCTAGTGGAGCAGAAGCAAATAATTTGGATGGCTAGACAGTTTGAATTATACATCTGAGGTAAGTAGGGAAATGTAGGGCTCATATGCCAGTCAAAGAAAATCTGGCAATGCCGGATCACCTTCTAGAAGACAATGAAACAAACCAGGAAACTAAACAAGAAGCAGCCCTGATTTCTGGAGCGCATACTAGTGTGTACGAAAAGGGCCATCCAATCAGCTAGACAAGCCTCATTCCTTACAGATAGACCTCTCATTTTGGTAGCAACGTACAGGAGCACACCCCATGTTCTTTTAAAAATACAGACTGCCATCTAATTTTGGCTCTCAGACAGGGTTCTGCTATTTTCTTCTGGAACTAATAATACCTCAGCAGATTGTGAACAGGCTGTTGAACTGTTCTGTAGCACTGCACCAGCTTTGCAGTTTCTATTTCAACATTTCTAACCAAAACCGAAATTGGGTTGCCAGGACAACTAAAATGCCTGAACAGTAGAAAGCGCCTCATGCCAAAAACCAGGTGGTTTTGCAAAATGTCTTACAACAGCTGGCAAGATTACATTGAAAATGAAACTATTTTTCATTTATTACTATTACTTTGAGCTGTACAGGAGGGTTTCCAAGTTCAGCAACTGAAGCAACATGCCCAAGCCTTTCACAACCTGTCGGTCCACAGCAGCCAACCAGGCAAGGAGAGGGCGGTGCTGAGGGTAACATGGGGAGATTTAAGTACCTCCAGGAAGTGTGAGCAGCCCAGAACATCCTGATGGCCATCAGGAGCATGGCACAGCAGTGAGGGTATGGCACAACAGGAGCAGGCAAACAGGGGTGTGGCATGCCAGTAAGGGCGTGACGGAATAATTTGTGCAGGCTGGGCAAGCAGAAAGGGTTCCTCCCTGACCATTTGAGATCCACCAACAGAGGCTGCAAACACACTGAGCAGCTGGTAAGGGAGAGCAAAGAGATCCTGTTTCTGCATTAATGCACACAGCATGAAGGACAAACAAGAGGAGTTCAAAGGTTTGGCCCAGTCCTGGAGATTTGGTATCAGTGGCATAACTGAAACCTGGTCCAGTGAGTCCTGTGACTGGAGTGCCTCGTTGGATGGTTACAGGCTTTTCAGGGAGTATAAACAGGGAGGTGGGGGTGAAGGAGTGGCACTGTATGTAACAGAAGGGGTAGAATTTGTGGAATTCACAGTTGGCAACAGTTCAGTTGAGATAAGACTCAAGGGGCAAACTAAGGGACGCTTCCAAGTCAACTGCTCTTGTCCTTATGGGGGATTTCAACTTGCCAGAAATTACCTGGGAGAACCAACAGCTGCTACAACCCAGAAGATTCATAAAAAAAACCTGGATGACAACTTTATGGAACAGATGCTAAGGGAGCTGGCTCAGAAAAGTGCCCTCCTTGATCTATTGCTTGTCGGCAGGGAGGATCTCGTAAGCAAAGATTGGTGGCCGTCTTGGCCACAGCGACCAAGTTTAAAATTTCTGTTGACAGAAAAAAAATTTTTGTACGGAAAGCGCCAGCAAAACCTCAACTCTGGAATGAGAAGAGCAGAATTCTCAGGGAACGAGTAAGTAAAATCCCCATGGAAAATATTTTTCCATGTGTGGGAGTCATTAAATACTGGTCACTTTTTAAGCATTACATCCCAAGGGCACAGGAGCAGGTAATTCCCAAATGTTGGAAGTCAAGCAGATGAGGCAAAAGGCTGCCTTGATTAACCAAGAATTTTCTCTTGGAAATAAGGCAAGAAAAGAAGGTGTATGCCCTGTGGAAGCAAGATAAGGTGTCATGGAAGAATACAGAGATGCTGCTTGCTGCTGTAGGGAGAAAATTCATCCAGTCAAAACTCAGCTGGAGTTGAAGATGACCAGAAATGTGGAGGACAATAAAAAAAAGTCTTTTCAAATATATTATTGGCAAAAAGCAGTAGAAAAAACTGTTTCCCCATCACAGGATGAGGATGGTCACCCCATGCAGAGTAAAGGCAGAGGTGCTTAATGCTTTCTTTGCTTCAACGTGGATGATGCACCAAAGGGGTCTCAGCACCCTGAGCTGGAGGACCACGACTATGAGAATGACAACCTCTCAGCATACGCTGCATGAGAGAACGAGTTATGTACAAAGAGTGTCACAGCAGGAGAAAGTCCATGTATAATAGCTTTTAACTCATACATACATACATACTGTTTATCTGCAAATATTGCTTCCAACCCACTGTTACTCATTTGCTATTTTTCTCAGACGCTATAAACTGAAGTGACTCTCTAGAGGTGGTCAGAAAAAAATAAAGGGTTTCCTTGCAAAGAATCATATCAAAAGAAAATGTGTCTAGGCAAAAGAGAATTGGAGAAAAATGAATAGAAAAGACCATCATTTTCATGAATGCAAAATGGCATTAATATTTTAAATCACAAAGAATATGCCTTTTTTACTCTCCACTATGCTAAGCAACCTCACCTAAACTAAGGCCCAATATACTACTTCATGCAGTGCAGAAATTGGAAAAAAAAGACTCTTCAAACACTGGAGCACTCTGTTTCCAACTTCATGGTGAACCCTAAGTCTCAATGTATATCTAATTATATGCCTGAATGGTTTATGTACATATTTACACATCCATACACACAAACGCTCCCCTCTATTGTGATGCACAAAAAGACACTGCAGCACACATAAGGATAAATGGGTCATACTACAAACAGTCAAATACTTGGGGTTTTTTAAACCATTCTGTCTCTTATAACAACTTCTGAAGTATCTGTGTAAATATGCACAGACATTTTATAATCTTTGAAATGAGATTTAAAGTTTAGCCATTGCCAAGGGTTATCTAGCATTTCTACACTTGTTATGATAACTTGTCAATAAATTCTAGTATTGTTTAAAAATTATAATTAAGAAACTTATAATGAATATTCTGTCATGCTTTTCATCTATCACAGGTTTTAATGCAGCACATCGGATACAGAATTCCAGAGTAAAATAAAGAGCAATGACAGGAATGACAGTCTCTGTATTTCTGATGATTATAAGGATGAGTGCTCGCCAGCAGCAGCCTGCTGTCTGTAAAAATGAATCTGAAACAGATGCCAACCACATCAACAGCTTGAGCCATATACATATTTTATTAGACAAAGACAGAAATCATGATGGAACTAAACAGGCACAAGGCACACCGAAGAATACCACAACTACACCTCAAATTTAAAATACAGTTATTAGTACTCTATGTCAAAACTAGATAATTATGTTCATATATAAGCCTGCAAAACCAGTATGTTTAGTGTTAACATTATGAATACAAATAGAAGTTGGAACAGGCTATTGCAATTTTATATTTAACCTGTGTCAATTTTGGATATTGTTTTACTAACACATGAACAGAATGATCTGTTTACTCAAAGTGGAGCACAAATTTCAGTTTTCTTTGATATCTGGACTTTATATCAAAGTAATGTGCATATGCTAATGTGCATTACTGTGCAATGTACTATATGGCTAAAAGACTCTTTCCCTACTACCCCCCTCCCAAGGAGACCACGAGCCTCTAGCTTTAGCTGGGGGGAAAGAATAATAATATGCTGGGGGGAAAGAAACCCTGACCTTAAAACTCCAGAAACCAAAAATTGACTTCTTAAAGATTTTTGTCCTCAAAACTGTTTTGGAATAATACTTGTTTAATCATATTTCAGTCTCTCTATATCAAAATTTGTGGTTTTGTTTTTATGTTACTACCCACTTACTGAGGTGTTCCATTTAGCTGGATACCAAAATTTGTTTAGAGACCCCTGCAAATGTGCGGTTCTATGTCAAGAGAGAAGTCCCTGAAAAAGTAAAATGTCTGGAAAAGTAAACACCACCTCCACATCTTCAAGAAGGGTAAGAAGAAGAACCCAGAAGACAGGCCAGTCAGTACCACCTTGATTGCTGGGATCACTGGGAAGGTGAGGGGCACCTTTCTGGAAACGATTTCCAGCTGTATTAAGGATGAAAATAAAAATCATGAGGAGTGATCATAGTGCAGCTACCCCCAGAGGAAATCATTCTTGACTAACATGACAAAGTTCAGTGATGAAGTGATTGTTCTGTGGATGATGAGACAGCAACCGAGTTCAGCCTTTGAAACTGTCTGAACATAAGATGTGATACAGAGGCTGGTTAAGCAGGAGGTGAAGTAGATTGAAAAGTGAGTCCAGTCCTGTTTAGCAGAAGGTCAGGCTGCTATCCATAGCCACCTTTACAGGCTGAAGAAATGGGCTGAGAGGAACCTCACGAAGCTCTGCACACAGGAGCAGGCTGTTCAAAGAGGTGGTGGAGTCTCCCTCATTGGAAATATCCAAGAACCTGGATGCAATCCTGTGTCATGTGCTCTAGGATGACCCTGCTTGAGCAGGGAGGCTGGACCAGATGACCCTCTGTGACCCCTTCCAACCTGTCGGGTTCTGTGATCCTGAGCATCTGGAAAATGCAAAGTCCTGCAGCTGAGAAGGGATAAGGCTAATTACCAGTACACACTGGGGGCCACTCAGCTGGAAAGCAGCCTGGCAGAAAAGAACCTGAGGATCCTGGTTCAGACTGAACACAAGCCAGCAATGTGCACTGGCACAAAAGGTGAAAGGTAGGAGGGACATTGTCAATAAGTTGAGGGAAATGATTCTACCTCATTACTCAGCCCACTACTGGGTTCCCCAGTACAGGAGAGACATGGATACTGGAGACAACGCAGTGAAGATCCACTAAGATCACTGATGGATTGGAACACTTAACACATGAGGAAAGAGCTTGAAACTGAAAGAGCTTGAACTGTTCAGCATGAAAAAAGAAGGCTTAAGGGGGCCTTATTAATGCATAAAAGTAGGTGAAACGAGAGTGTAAAGAGGCTGGAGCCAGAGTCTTCCAAGTGGTACACAGTAAAAGGATGAGATGCAATGGGCACTAACTGAGATACAGGTGATACCAAATGAAATATCAGGAAACACTGGTTTATTGTAAGGTAGCCCAGAGAGGTCACCCCTTTGGACTCCTCTAGAGATGGTCGTGGGCAGCTACCTCTTGCTATCTCTACTTGAACAGGCAGAGTGAACAAGACATCTCCAGAGGTTCCTTCCAACCTCAATCATTGTGCGATTCAAGAGCAAGTTGCACTTATGAAATCTAATTTAATTTCAAATGAGATTACATATCTTCATTTTTGTATTGAATTTAGTTGCAGCGTTTCATATTCCCAAAGACTGGAGTACTTAGAAGGGAACACAAATGACAAAACGGAATAAGAATCTTGTATCTAACTCAAAATATGGAAACAGTTTTCTTATTTAACTGAGAAAGCTTTTGGAATTGCATGTATCCTGTGTTCACATTGACAAGGGTGTGGTGAGGACTTCTGTTGCATTTTAGTATTCCCTCTACACCTAATCAGTTTTAAATGCTACTATCTGAGCACCAATGGAATAGTTTTATTCTCAACTATCATTTCTTTAGCCTGAAAATGTGCTATACTAACATTTGAACAACTTTAATTTGATTTGTTCCTGAAATTCCAAAGAAATTATAAAAGAGATTTTCTAGCTTGATTACTTGTTACATGCATTTTATCTCACCATACTGCATATTTTTTCATTCCACATTGTCTAGAAAACAAAATTTTTAAAATTATTCTAAGTAGCCATTTGGAGGGACTGAATGAATACTATTCACAATATCCTTGATTATGTCTTAAATTATTCAAGGGAAATATACAGTCTATTTCTAAGTACAATGCAGTACAATTAGTTAAATTTAAGTTATATAATTTTGTCTTTTTCCATTGAGTGGCTGGTTTACTCTTTATAAACATGGACACAGAATGTTCATTATATCCGAGCTTCCAAATCATTGAGTTGTCTGCAGATTTATTAAACACAGAAGTTTAATCTGGCCATGACAGGTTGCTATCAGCCTGTAACTTCTCCACAACTTCTCCTGCTCCTCTAGACTATCTTATAAACATTCCTATCAAAGGTCACGAAGAGTATTGAATTATTGTTCTCATGAGGCTTATTCTATTTTGCTAAGAGCGTATTTCAATTTACAGGGGAACTGGCAAACTTCTGCTCTCAGTTATCCTGCCATAACAACTGTAATGAATTTAATTGCTTATACCAAGAAGCATAACAAATGATCTCAGAAGCACTAAATTGAACTCTGATTTGGGAAAAATAACATTTTCTCCTTATGCTGGCAGCAAACACAGAGCAAGGATTTGGACTCTTGCTGCACCTGAGCCTCATACATTTTAGCTGCACATACACTTGAAATTCTAAATGTGTGATAAAAGACTTCAAAATGCTGTCAGCTTCTTTTCACTAAAATCAGAACACTTGTCATCAGGAAAATAATATCATATAATGAAAGATGGAAAGTAAAAAAAAATGTAGTGCTATACTTTATTACAGCCTACACTGGTGACCATGATCAGTTCATTCCAACAACGAAGGGAAAGATTTCATCTTTTTCTTTAAAAGTGCAATGCATAGAACTGTTTCAAAGTTCCTGTCCTGTCAGAACTGGATAAAATAGGTCAGGAGAAAGACAGAAAAAGGAGAAGGAAGAAAAAGGAAAAGGAAGAAAAAGGAAGAAATTTAATGCATCTTTTCTTTTTTTTTAACTGCAAAATATTGGTAAACTTTTTTTTTCTTTAAACTGTGAAGTATTGCATAAAGTATTTCTTTACACTGTGAAAGTATAAATATAAGGACTAACAAGGAATCTCTAATTCAAAACTGCTATAATATTATAACTTTGGGAAGTCTTGGTGCCACTTTTAAGAATCATTTGAGATTAAAACTCAGTCTCTAGGTCTCTTTTTCTCTGCTTTCTTTGATGGTCTGACAAAGAGATAACCATAACCCCAGTATTTAAAACAGAAAATCTCTCCAGTTTGCTGAGATCACACATCTCTGCTAACACAAACACCCTCTCATGTCAATGCACTTGAGAGAAGGATGTCTCCCTGCAGCCTTTCAAACTAGCTGAGGCCTCTGATACAAGTCCTTTGTCATTAACCCTGCCTTGTGTCTCTGAGCTTATCTATCAATTTGAGACATAATGTCCCCTAAAAATATTAATAGCAGCTATTGAGGAAGAAAGCATCTCTAACCCTGCAATTCTGGGTGGAAATGGATACATATTTGGTTTTTTTTAGGTTAAACATAAGCCAGGCAAACTTGAAACATTCTCCTTGAGATAATTTCAGTGAAAACATAGTGCAGTCAAACTTCAAAACCATGGGCCACAATATATGTGGTTATACTGTAAGTCTAACAATGTTAAATTAAGTTTTTTTTATGGAGTTTCAAAATAAAATCAAATAGTAATTTCTCAGAGATATGCACTGAAGATATGCACTCTACTAAGATACTTCATCAAGATGCTAAATGATAAACATACATGAATCATTCCTGGTTTTTTAAACATACTTATTGAAACCATGTGGAAATATAAAAATAAATGAAAAGCAGACAACAGTTAAAGAATGGATTACAGTTGATGTATCACTTTTAAATTTGAATTTCTAAATTATTTTATTCTTAGCTACCAAAATATAATATTGCTTACATAAATGCTTCTGATCATGTTTTGCCTTTGTCTAAATGTATTCATAATTCTGAAGGGGAAATAGAAGTCTACTAATTTGTAGTTACTTTTACCTAGGCAAAATTTTCTATAAAAGCAAAGAAAAGGTGAGATAATAACAAGGTAGCCTAAAGGAGTAGTGATAATCATATAAAATTTAAAGATATAATGAAATTAATATTTTCATTTAGAAATGCTATCAAGAAAATTGCTGGATCATCTTTTTCAAACTTAGTTTCAGAAGAAACATTCTTCTGTCTTTCTGATAAATAATGAACTTGCTGTTGGTATAAAAACGCATGAAATATATTTCTGATATCACTGTGAGGAGGAATGGGGTTAAAATTTCAAAAAGAAGGGATTCAGAAAAAAAAAAAATCTTTGACAAGTTTCTCTTCATTACTATAATATAATGGAAGATAACAATGTTTTTAATAAGAAGAAGACACTGAGCAAATTGCTACAATTCCAGTATTAATTTGGCTCATGCCCATTTTCAGACACTGTGTAATGTAACTGAGAACACCTGACTAGACACAGCAATAAAATCATCATTTGATCCCTATGAGCCAGAAGGGTGTTATAATCGGTAATATATCAATGAAGATCTTATTTGTAATTTTCACAAGATCATATTAATTATCCAGAAGGAACATAGTAATTCTACATAAACAAAACTTAGTATCTACTAAGTAAATGGTACTATGTTTGTATCAAACAGTTAACCTCAAATTTCAGTATTTTATTACTTTTTTATCTGGTGAGAAAAGAAGATTTGGGCTTGATTTTCAATTTTAAAATGGACAAGGGAAAAGAACTAACTACTGACATGAGCATGTAAAAATGAAGACATGGCCACTGAATGTTTTCAGTTCATTGAAGACAAAACAGTGCCAAATGATATATAAGAGTGTATTTTATTCTCCTGTTTGGATGTTTTGTTTACAGAATAATTGTTAAGACTAGACAACTGCTGATAGAACAGGTATAGCACTGCTAAACTGACTTCAGGCATATGAAACTCTAACAAGTGTGAGCAGAACGCTGTCCTAAGATTGCCTGACTCAGCTTCCCATTATTGTGTATTCACAATTGTGTTACTTAGCCACAGCAAAGTTTGTCAGAAACTTGTAGATTTAAGGAATAGCAAGACTTCTGCTTCATGGTGTGTCAGTTTTGACTGACAGAACTTCTAGTTTGTTCTCTTTTAGAACTGGAATGGAAAAAAAAAAAAGGACAACCAGTCCAAAGAAAAATAATCAAATAAAAAACCCTTGAATACTTATCTTCAATTAACTTCTGGTAGTAAAATGCTTCAGTTTGTGTCTGATTCTGAAATCAGATGGGATTCTTACAAATATGAAAAGTACTAACTACATTTTAAGAGACAAATATTCTGTAAAAATATACCTTCTGTTACTTTCCTACTCTTGAAGAGTATGAGTTTCAAATAGAATGCTTTAATCCACTAAAATTGTAGAGATTTGTGAAAATAAATATACAGTTTTGTAGGTGAGGTAGCGAAAGAAACCCCAGACAGCCAAGACGACATTTATATTATTCAAATGACACCATGAGAGAGAATGGCTTCCCAATATTCCAATCCTGTGTGAGACTTAACCAACTGACCAATATGGTTACCACATATTTTGTTCTAGAATTTGGCCACACTCTAAAAGACTACAGAAAAGTCTGTGTTGTAATTAATAGGGCAGAAGGGATTTGGCAGCATACTTCTTCAGCTGACAAACTGTCTGCATGTTCCAAATCAATGAAACTTCATCAAGTTTCAGGTTTCTCTCCCAAGACAAAGTTTTAATTTTTTGTCTGTGTATGATGAAAGCCATACAGGATAGTCTATCTCAGGTTAAATCGTTTGGGATCCAAAACTCTACAGAACTGTCCTCTCCAAAAACTTATTTAATCCATGATTTGTCTCGACCTTGCTGATTGAAACTCTTCAGAGCAAAACAAAACCATGAAGCACGACTCACAATTTGTGTGCACTTTCTCAGTTACTGGATACAGAATACACCATACATTGCCTGCAACCACAGAAGACTGAATTATTTATGCAGAGAGATGCTCAGTGTCCTAATGTGCAAGAAAGTCTGCAATAATATTTTTTTTCAGACAGGACCAGTTTTAAGATCTTGGCTATAATTAGGCATAGATGAATTCTGAATTCCTCACATGAGTGATACAAATCTGAGTCTTTTGTCTTTAGTTCCAGAAATGTTTTTCTTTCTTTCTATTTTTTCTTCCCCTTCTCTAGCATCGTGGACAATAAGAAATATTTTGACAAAATTTAAATTTGGCATATTCATTAAAAAAAAATCTATTTTGCTACACTTTGACTACAGATTTAAATCCCCAAATTCCTGATCTCTCCTATCAATGAATAGTTTGGGGTTTTTTTTTAGAGAAAAGTAACAGAGAAAATACAACACACAGCAGTGATTAAGTCACAACGCACTATATTAAAGTTGTTGTGACTTTCAATATGAATACACATTGTAATGGGCATTAAAAAATGCAATTCCTTGAATACATTGTTTTCTCTTAGGTCTTCCATATTTTGGCCAAAAGTGGTATCTGTGCTAGTAATTGCAAAAGGCTGAAATAGCCTTCTTCCAGGCTCTTTACAGAAATCAAAGATACCACTGAACTTTGAGGGCCACTATATCAGAGAACACAAGCTATGAAGGAATTTGAGACTGAACTCAGCTGGCATGTCACAGAGAATTCATTTCATCAGGACTGTCATACAACTGCCTTTTGAATTAATAACTCAAGTCAAATATGCTCTTTTTTCAGTTTCTATTTTCATTGAAAATCCAAGGATTTTCGTATGGCACTACAAATAATTTGGTGTTGAAAGGTTTTCCCTAGAGGGAATACAATCCTCCAGGAAGACTGTCACATGGTTTCTCTGAAAGACATTTTGTGTATTTCTGCAGAGCACTTTGGATGACAGAATTAAGTCGACAGTTCTACAGAAAAAGACAGAGAAAGTAAAGCTCCTGTGACACATTCACTCATAGACAACAAACATTGTGAGCAGCCATGAACCAGAACTTCTTTCCTGACTAGTCAAACTATGCATTCTTCATCTTTCCACTGACATTCGAGGCACAGAAAAGCTTATCATTGAAGTGAAAGAAATAAAAAATTCTCCAGTACTTTTTTTTCCAAACTTTTAAAAATTCTAGGCCAATGAAATAGCCATTTAATGCAATCAGTGCCTAATTTCTAGAGATTGATATATAATTTGATTTATAATCTATTTATTGAAAGTAGGAAGCTTTCTGAGAACTAAGATGATGAGTTAACAAAAAGTTAATACAGCAAGAATTATCACAGAATACAACTTATGAAGATTTTTTGGAAATAGAAAGAGTATTTCATTTGGCTGTGATTTCACCTTCTTTTTTGACTTTTTCGTATTTTCTCTAGAACTAAATGGATTTCAGATGAGGTGGCCCACTTATGCAATTTAAGGAAAAGATTTTGAAAACCAATGCCTACAAAAGGTGATTTTTTTTTTCAAAAGTGAGTTCTTAAGAGTTAATTTTAATTAGAATTTTCAAACTGAAACTTCTTAAGCCAAATTCAACCCCCCTCAGGCAAAACCAGGAGCTACTTAAATGTGGATGACATCAGAAGGCATAGGAAATCAATTAGGCTTTACACTTGTACATTGGCAATCAAGAAGAAAAGTATACTTTTTTTTTAACCTAAGAAATGCAGATTTAGACATGTTATTGCATTAGAAATCTGTTACAGAACTATAAGAAAAAAAAATGAGAAGGCTGAATTTAAATAATTCTTTTCAGGCACGATGATGCAAAGTATACGAGAAACCAATCGTATTTGCTGCATTTCAGAAAATATTAAGTTCCACTTTTTCAGTAGACCAATAACTAAAGAAATAATTGAGATATTAAAAATTACAGTAAACTATAGGGAAGAGACAGACATCATGATTTGTTGTTATCTTCAGAAGCTATAGAACAGGCTCCATTTCTAGATACATTAGGAGTAACATGGCATGACAATCTAGACGATCGTTATTTAAAGATGCAAATTTATTATTTATTATTTAAAGATGAAAATTTCTGGAGTGTAAGTTTTAAAAAATTCCTTTTTTTCAAGTAAATGATCTGTTTTTTTCATTTTCAAGGTAATGCAGATTTCCACCAATACAGCAGTGAATGTAACCTGAGCATTTCAGAGTATGACTGTAGATCAGTTAATATACTGGTAAAATCTTCAACCCCTCTAAAGCTCTTAAGAGCTGAGATCTAGAAATTTCTAATCATAGTGCAAAATTAATGTAAATCATTTATAGCAAATTCTTATGGAATCCCTGATGTAAATTGAACAGAGCTAGTGTCAATTACATTTTAAGTATCACTCTGTATTTTCTATAAAAATAATCATTCTGCAATCAAATTCAATACATGACAGCAGTTAATTTTGTTTGGAATTAGGAAAAAGGAAGGAGTTCAAAAGGAACAACTTGATGATACAAGCCTCTCCTTCCCATGTGTTTGCCCCCTCCAGACAAGTAAAAAAAGAATTGCAGAAATCTAAAGTGAATTTAAAAAACATTCATGTTCTCAAAAAAAAAAAAGTCAAAACTTCAACACAGGTTGAAGTTTTCTAACAGAAGCCAATTGCTACAGGATACAGCAGTGTTACAAGCATGCCTGCACAGACAGAGGAAAGGAGTACCTGGGAGCTCTTTTCTACCATGTTCTTTCTTTTACAGGACAATTTATTGTTCCCCAGACTCTGTGGACTATTGTGAGATGGTAAATGGACACAAAAATAGTGACACCTAAGGAAAGGAAATCTGAGGCAGACAGTGGTTTTCTGTTTTTCCCAATAGCAGTCTGTCAGTGTATACTTTTATGAAAAGATATGTTTAACACCTGAGTTGTGTAGCTTTCTGCATATTTTACTATTGTCATTGTTTGATGATAGACCAGTTGTTTCTAATTTAAAAACATGCAAATGTAGTGTCATCCATCAACATAATGCATTTTCTAAAGTCTAAGAACTTCATACAAGAAAAAAAGCCAGGTGTGTTTCCTATTTTTGCAATACTTCTGAACAACTGTGGATAGCCAGAGCCTAACTAAAACAGATTCTCAATTATTATCTAATATAAAGAAATGGCATTTTGAACTGCATGAGCAGACTATACTATACCATAAATGTTCAAAATATTCATTTAAGATGGAAATAGTGTTTTCAAACTGTATCATACACACATATTTAAACAGAATACCTAGTAACAGAGACTTTCTTTCAATAATCTTTTCTATAGTTGAGAAACAATTATATGTTCACATAACACTTAATGTATTCAACTTTAATACAAACCTATAATCAAAATGGAAAAAAAATTACTAATATTTTCTTAATAAATTATTATGAACAAGATATGCTGAATATGGAATAGATAGGCTTGCAATGAAGAAAGCAAAGACGCCCAGAGAGTTGCTTTTCCAAGCTTTAGAATTTCTATGCCCATGCTAAAGATGATCCAGAACTAGACTGTTCAATCACTTATATATTTTTTCATTCTTTCATGTGCATGAAGGTAAAATTGGTATTTCCAAAAGCTTTCCATTATGCTTGACCCAAGATACCATGCTCAATAACATTTCTTGTATTACAGAGTCTGGAAGACATCAAACAAAACCTAATCCAGGCAGAGAGACCCTGGTTAAAACTAAAGAATGAATAGAAACCTGAAGCCAAATGCAGTGATCAAGACTGCTGTCTGCAAGCAGGGATGAAGGATTGGGGTGCAAGTCACTGCTGGCTTTACAGGATCTTCATGGTTATGATACTTCAGGCAGTACCATGCTCATATAGGCTTCAAGGATTACGCTAACTTAGCTTCCAATCTCATCCTGATTTCAAAAGAACAACTAGAGACAATTGGTTGCAAACCCAATTATTTGATCGTCTGAACCTTTCTACCAAGAATTGTGACATTTCTTGGTTTAACTCTCTAAATGCATGCTACTCAGGGATCAATTACAGAAAGAGTGCCAAAGCAGGTTTTGAGGGTTAGACAGTCCTTAGGTTATTGCAGCTCATACTCAACTAATTTTAAACATCCACTGAGGATTTTGAGATGTGCTACAACATACAGGAAAGTTCTCCAAGAGAAGGGAAAAATACAAAGTTTTATGTATGAACTTGAAAGACAAAACATATAAGAATCAGTTTCATCAGTAGAATCTGTTATTTACATTATGTTCGCATTTATTTCATTCCCATCATTCCCATCATTGTCTTCACACTAATCACAACAAGAAAAGGAATTCAGTCTGAAATAAAAACATACTTTAGAGGTAGACTGAGGTACAGAATATGAGAAACTGAAATGAAAAACAAAAAAAAAACCAAAAAAACCCCAAAAAAACCCCCCCAAAAAACCAACCAAAAAAACCCCATCTTGCAGAGTCCCACAACAGCAGAATCTGAATGTTACTGAACAATTTACTAACACAGAAAAGTAAGAAGACCTGATCTGCATTCTAACATATTCCTTTTATTATAATGGTTCCATTTCATTTATCTTGGCTATAAAGAAGTGATACTGAAAAGAGAAAAGGAAAGACAAATAGTCTAAAAAGTCTGATTTTATGGTTTTAATGGCAATGCAGTGTGTTTACATTAATTTCACTTATTTCCTTTCTTATGAATTCACCAGCATTTTGACATGAAGGGTCACTTGCAGATAATAACCTCCTTTCCCTTGGAAGCCCTTCTACCTACCCTTCTGAGGAACAGTGGCATTATTTGGAGATAGCAACAAGATTGTGATCTGGAGAAGAAATAGGTAATTTGTAACTTGTTTATCTACAGAAAGGAATGTGACAAACAGCACATAAATCTCTGCATGTGAAAATATATAAAGAGCTGCTGTATGTCCATAGCTTACTGCCCTGAAGTTTTCTTCCTTTGCAGGATTTTACAGAACTGATACTATTAAAGTAAGACATCCCCAGTATCTTTCTGTAGTGCCTGCACTTATACATCTAGGAAAATTGCTACTACTGGAAAAGATAGCTTCCTTTTTACAACTGTTTTTCAAAAGAAGGATACATAATGACCTCTGTGTCTAAACACTGAGACAATGAAACATGCTTTGAATAAACAGTTCTATAATTTTTGAATTTAATTCAAAGCATTCTTTATAGAAAATATTTTTCTGGGCACACATAATCAACAATCTGAAATGATCACATACCACCAGATACACTTCCTTCAGCTGCACTCCTAATATCTGTGGGCTTCCTTTTAGCTTGAATTTTTCTGCCACATGTGTGACAGATGCAAATAATGAAAGATTTAAGACAATCATGAGCAATCATCTTTACAGACATTTTAGATGCTTCAAGTTTCATAAGTGTTTCTAGCAAAATGAAATAAACATTACTACATATTTAAAGACTTGCTGTAGGATGTTTCTTCATGAGAGAAAAAGAAAAAAGAATTAACAGATCCATATTTTGTGGCTGCACATAATCAGTTCTGGAAATATCTAAAATGACAATTTTCATACAAAACTCAGTGGTTAGTATACTCTAGATAGAAAAGATTTTCCCTTATATGAATAAGATATACAAAAACTTCTCAAAATGCAAGTACAATGTCAAGAAATTACAATGTTGAAAATTCTGTAATTTTTGTAATCCACAAAAATCAGAGTTTCCTGTAGCATTTTTTGTCTTACATGTGCATGGTCATAAAATCAAAACTTTAAGATATTAACTCGCATATAATTTATGGGGAAAAAGCATAATAAACTTTATTAATTCAGATAGTTTTTTGGTTTTTTTAATGTAGTCACAGAATAATGATTTAGCAGTATTTCCACTACAGATTGTTCTGCTAGGCCACGGCACAGATCTGGCAGAAAAAAGGTCAACTTCATAGTCTTTATCATGCCACAGAGGAGATGCACATGTCTGGTTTGCTCCACATCTTGCTGCTAACACTCAGCAATAAGCCAGACAGCCACTGCACTCAAAGTACTTCAATAGAACTTCAGAGGGCTTCAAGCATCAGCACCTTGCTAGAAAGTCTCCTATACCTTCTCTATGTAGCTTCTCATGGGTAGCTCCACACAGCTCTGGCTCTTTCTCTTCTTCTCTCTTCCTTCTGCAGTCCCAGCTCTCTGCTTCCTGTCCCTGGCACAGCCATCTGTCCCTGTCTGTCCCTCGTACAGTGGCTCACCTGATCTGTCCCTTGCCCAACCTCCTGTCCCTTCCTCCTCACAGCAAGGCCAGCAGACTCCCACTGACTCCAGCTCTCTTCCAGCTCACTCACTCTTTATCACACCCAGAGCTGTGAGGGCAAGGCTGTTCTCACTCTTTGGTAACTAACACAGCTGCAGTATGTCAGGGGCAAGATGGACTTTAGCTCTATCTGCCTTCCCACAGATTGTCACAATTGTCAGGTGGCATAGCAATCTTGAATCTGTAGGATTCAAGGAGCTCACTCTTGAGAGGACACAGCACAGCCCCTATGAACCATGGGCAGCCTCCAGTTTCTGCTCTCTGCATTTCCTGATTGCAGTTCTGTTCTCTTCTCTGTCCCATTTCACAGCTGAGCACCCTGGCTTGAGATCTGCCTCAGTCACCTCTCTGCGCTCATCCTTGCACTGCCCTGTGCAGCAATCTGACAATGCCTTATCCACACAACATATGACCTTCTCTACTTCCTAATAATGCTCTTGTGTCTTAAAAATTGTTTTGGTTAATGATTATTGGAAGATTTTACTTCATATTAAAGATGGTCTAGAACCTTTGTTTCCATTCTGTTAACCTTCATTGTCTTCTGATTGGCACCTTCAGAAAAGAAATTAAAAAAGCCAGAGAGAGAGCTAAAGTATATTGAATTTTTCACTATACTTCAAATATAAGAAAGCCAAAACTGAAGGCAGATGTTAAGGTTATCTCAGTAACATTAACTCAGCTTTATGTATCTTTGCTGCTATTTATTCTTCAGAGTAGATGATTTCATCTGTTTGAAAAGGGATGCAGAACGGAAACACTACTTTTGCCTCTTATGAGCATAACAGCTTAACAGACCAGCTCACTTGCAATTTCCTAATCCTGCTACTGATCCAACACACAGCACAAAATTTCCCTGTTCTGTGCCTGGTTTTCTCTTTTTCTGTCTTTGTCATCTGTTTGAAGTCTTTAAACCAAGGTTGGTTTTTGGTTTTGCTTTTTTATTCTGAAATATATATTCATATATCATCTAAGACTGAAGTCCAAAATTCAATGGGGTCTTCTAAGTATTGACCACTGCAGTAGAATTTCCTTTACTTCAGAAGAGCAGGAGGAAACAAACAGCAAATTCCATCTATCTTTGCTGTAATATGACACTGACATTGCTTCACATAGTATTTTTATCGACAAATCAGCAAAAGTCTATTAGATCTACAAAATACAAAGATAAAATTAATTGACTGTGGCTACATATCTGAAAGATGGCAGTTCTGATGGAAGTAAAAATTTCCAGAAACATAAGAAATCTGAATCATAATATATCATTCCATATTGTTAGTGCAGTCAGAATAGAAAAAAATTATGTTTAATTTATGGTAGGACAAATAGGATAATAGAAAATCCTTCTGTACAAAAGATGCACAAAAGCATTGAGTAGACTGTGAATTTAAAATTAGGTGAGCACTTCCTAGATCATACATTTAGCATTTTCTCTTGGATCCTGGAAAGGCCTAGGTAATTTCTTCATTTCCCTTGCAGTCTTATTTTACAGAATTCAGTAACCTATTTGCTATCTTCTGTGATTTTGAGTAAGAATGTTTCAGGAAAGCCATATCTGTTAATTTTCAATTACCTTATGTATTTCAAATTTGCATAGAAACTTAAATGCATTTTAGGACAGAGAGCAAATAATGGAATTAAAAGTGTTGTTTAATTATTATCACTTGGTTAACTCCAAAAGAATAAGAAAATGATGGCCCAGATATCAGGTAGAACTAAAATCCCTGCAAATAAAAGTTTGCACTTTTTGACCTGCACACTTCTAGAGCTGCATAGACCTCCAGAGTATTCCTCTCAAATGATTCCCCAGCATGCTTGGGGAATGACATTTTCAAACATGATAAATTGGCGGATTTCAGAAAATGAAGTTAAAAATTAAAAAAAATAGTTGCAAAGACCAGCAGTCATGGTTTTGCGGAAACCATTTCAAATTAATAAAAGTATTTTGATGGTTGAAGACATCATTAGAACTGTTCTCCCATTGTTGTAAAAGTATCAGCAAAACGTTTCAAATAAGCTCAAGCTAGGTTTGTTTCATGTGTAAAGAAAGATTAGAAGTAGCCATTGTTTTCCACGTAAAAGGCCTATGAGAAACAGTGCTTAGGATGATAGTTTACGTATTTAACTTCATTCCTGTAAACACCATGATGGATATCTCCATATCAATTTAATTCACCCGAATTCTTTTCTTCTTTCCTTCTCTGCTGACTATGCATAGAACCAAGGGAAACTTCTAAGTGTTTTAATTAGTTTAGTAACCTGCCTGCCTCATCCTGCCTTGAGACCGATGCCCACCAGAGAACAGCTGACTTTCATATGACCTGGAAGTTTTTGTGTGGCTGATTATTCTGACCATTTAAAAGTAGGTTTCAATCTACACTCGACTAAATTCTGCATAATGACTTAGTTACAAGGAAGGAGAAGATAAGCTTTGATAAAAGAAATAAAAAATATTAAAGGCAAGTGTCTGGACTAAGTTGTAATTTCATAATATTATCCCCTCTGTGTAGGGACACAGACCCAGGTACAATACCAAATCTTTGCAGCTGATGTACTTTGAAGGGTTTTTTTTCTGCTGGAGTTGTTCTGTGTATCAAATACTCATTGATTACATTTAGAATATCTGTGACGATGAAGAAAATGCATAATTTTTTCCTATTTTCATATACAAAAACAAAACAGGAGAATTTAAGCTGTGTTTTCCAAAGCAATAGGATTAAGACTCAAAAGTTCTTGGTTTTGGTACCCATGATTAGACTATTTTTTAATTTACTAAAATTTACTAAATTGAACTTCATTTGAAATAAAACCCCACTTATAACTAGTAATTTTAACAAGGTTATTATATGACTGCAAACATAAACTAATTTATTGCAATTTTCATTGGAAGATATATCTATGAAACAAAGGCAAGTAAAATTTACTGCAGACACATTTCATGTGAAGCAGTTTGGTCTGCTTCACAGAACTCCTCCATCTTACAGTTGTTGATTACTGCTACCATTTTTCAACAAATCTGATTTACAAGTCTTTCAAGCACAGAACACAGGAAGCATAAAAATATGCAGAAAGTTTTAATGAAATTATTAAAATTAATCTGCTATATTTTACTGGGCAAAATAGGGTGGGTTATTTCCCAAAATCAGTAATGTTGGAAATTTCAGCATCACTGCTTTGCTGCTAAGTGGTAATTAAACCACTTTACACACCAAAGGAATCAAAGACCATTTTTTATGAGTGCTCAGTTAAGGCTCCCATCAGCCAATCACACTAAAAAGATTAGGAGTAAAACTGCAGAGTGACAAACATTTCTTACCTTTCCTTTTACAGCAGTGTAAGTTTATTATCAGGTTAAATGTCCAGTAGAAAAGGAGGAAAAATGTTAATGATGTCAAAAGACTCCAAAAGTACCTTCAGGTTAAGGAAAGGCTTGTGGTTGGAGTCCTTTGGAAAAATTAATTATCTTACTACATTTACTTGCAAGAAGAGTTTGTGTTTTAAGGTTATTCTATTTCTTAATCACTATCTTTGTTTTCAAATACAAGTTTTGCAGCCCAATCGAATCCTTTTTTCACCTGAATATATTAATCAGATTCTCATTATCTATTCTTTGCCCATGAGATACAATTTTATTTATTTTGAAATTTTCCAATAAAATCGGAAAGTGTATCACACAGTCCAACTCTTAAAACACCTAAATTAGGAGGTTAGTCTCCTTAAGCTCCCTGGATCAGCAAAAGAGAGGTGGTTTTCTTTAGAGTGATGTTTAACATAATGTGCATACTATAGAGGATTTTAATGTACATGCTTCAGATCTCTCTCTGGAGGGATCACTTCCTCTCTCTCCTGACCGAACAGAGCACCTGTGCTGCCTGGCTGTTCCAGACACCTAAGAGAGGCTGTCATTTCCCCCTTTTATCCAGCCATCTCCTTGTATGGCTGCTACTGTCAACCCTACTCCTTAGAAATCTTGCAGTTGGTTTTCTTGGCATTTCTAGTTCATTTGTACACTAAAAAAAGAAGGCTTAAATAAACTCTTCTACACACAGACAGACCAACCTAACTGCCTGCTGATACCAAAAGGGTCAGTCGACCTTTGCCAGCTCCTGGCCATGCAGTTCTTCATTGTGTTGGACCCAAATCAGACTTCTGCTAGCTTAGCAACCCATTGGGTTGGCACATAGAATAGCTGACTGAAAGGGCAAACATGATTTAGGCATGGGAGGGTGCAGGAACGTATGACTCAAAGTTGGGTAAGCAGAACTACTGCCATAAAGGGAATAAGCTGTTAAATAATTTTGGCCTATTTTGTTTGCCTGCCCTGACAAATGCAAATGATCAGTGTATTTAACAATCCCATTGTGTTAAACAAATTTAGCAGTTATAGCAAGAATTATGTGGAAGAGGGAAGACTACATTTCAAGTCAAGATATAAAATGTTCTTCCTAAAATCTTGGAACTTTGAAACCTCATATCCTGTTGGACCGTGAAAGAAATTTTGTGCCAAAATTGCCAAGTAGAATGAAGTCTTTGTACTTGCCTGGAATTTCCATGTTGTCTAGTTACAGCTCTAAAACTGTGTCTTAGGGATTCCATCCTCAACCACTCTGCATTCCCCACAGTCTGTACAGGCCACAGTTCCTGGGCCAAATTTTGTATCATGTACATGGCTGATTGACTGGCCAAAAAAAAAGTGAAATTGGGCTCACATTTAATAAGGGTCAGCAAATAGGTTAGTTTTTTTTTTTTTTCCTTTTCACTAGTCATGGATTTCCATAACACACAGAAGCTCAATATCTTTCTATATCAGTAAAGTTGCACTGTGTGTGCCTGAGCAGGGAGTAATTATCTTCAGAGCAGCCCACACAGTGCCATGTTTTGGATATGTGACCGATGCTGGACCAAAACCTTGCTGAATGGGTTTGAAGCTGTTCAAAGATTCACAGAAGATTCAAAGCCACCAATACAGAAAACAACAGCAAAAGTTTATTCCTAAGGATAAAACCTACAATGAATATCTCCACAGCCAGTATGAGTAAATTCTTACAAATGCCATTCCTCTAAACACATGTAAAGAAATAAAATCTTAATTACGTATTTTCAGTTTCAGAGAAACCGAGAGCTAGAAAGATAATAATAAATAAAAAATTCTACACCTCTGCCGGTTCCTCTCCTAATGTTCTAAAGATTTACCCGGCACTTTCAGATAAAAGAACAATACTCTATTTTTGTGCGTTATGCTTGCATTTTTATAACATGCAATAACTTGCCAACCATTTTTTAAAAGTTATTTACTGCTTTTGTAAGAGTCTTCTTTACTTCAGAAAAGAAAATAAAACTGCTAACAGACTTTTTTCCTTATTAAAAAGTTCCAAACCAACATCATTGTTGTTTTTGAAGTTAAAGCATTTTTCCTGTAAGTAATCGCAATTATAGCTTTTGAAGTCAGTTTCTGAAATATGTTTTTTCTCTTTTTATTACTGTTTTGGCATCTATGTTGAAGTTATAGAGTCTCACAGTATAATAAGGAAAATATTAGACTGGTATAATAAGGCAGCTGGCAAATACCTGTAGCATGATAAACACCCTCATTTTGTTTAGAAATAACCATCTGTATCTTGCCATATATTTAGTGGAATTAACAAGTTAGTGGAATGATTCACAGAAGACAAAAAAGCCCAGATATCCTAAGGTATGCATGCAAGTTAATATTCTACAAGCACACCTCTAAAGAAAAACAAGCCAGCCAGGAAGATTTCATCAGGTGTGTGCCATTACAGCAGTGACATGATCAACACCAGGCCCTGTGTTTGAACATCAATTACAAATGACTGACAGTATTAAAAAGATCTTGTTCTCCATATAAATGAAGAAAAAACATGTATCCAGCACCATGGAATTGCAAATTACATGTTATCACTTCAACTACGTGGGGCATCTGTGGGCAGACAAGTCACTCTGCCTTCTTTTTTCTGCATCAGGTCACTAATTACAGGAATAGGCGAATCTTAAACTAGGATATCAGGAATTCAGTTGAAACAACCATTGTATGTATGTATGATAATCATAAGGCCATGAATAGAACTAGAGCTATCTTCATGTATGTAATAGTTTGCATTTTCAGTTAGAGCAATTCAAAGAAAATATGCACTTTAACCTTCTATTCGAATATTATGTTCTATACAAATAACAATTGATATAATAATTGAGAAGCATTCTTGTTAGTTTTCAATATTGTGAGGAGTAAAATCTATTTTTTTTTTTAATAAAAGACAGGAAAGATTTTTCTGTGACAGAAAAATACCACGTTTTCAGCATCCTGTGTAATGCTTGATGCACGCTGTAGTCCCACTTATTCATGAAGCAAAGCATTACAAAATTCCAAGCCTTCAAACTGAAAATTTGTAAATGTCATACAGTGCTGTTTTAGCCAAAATAAGTACATTTTTAACACATGTTACATCATTCATCACTTGCCTTTAATCTCAATACTAAACTGAGAATGAGTGGTTTGTTTTGGAAAAAGAAAGAGCCAAAGAAATACATGAAAGTTTTGAACGACTCCCAATGTGCAAGCTCTACTGAGTTATTCTGAATGCACAAGCCTTGAGAACAGAACTTGAAACAACATTTCCATAATATTCACTGCTATGTTTATGTTCTTATTATGAATAAAACAGCATGATAACATCTTCCAGAATTAGTTCATTATAAATACTTTATATAAAGATTGAAATGTAAATGAAAGTATATTTAACTAGAAATAATTGATTCATTGCTTCTTCTGTCACACTAGTTAATAACATGAAAGGCTCCAAAACAAGAAATCAGCTCCACAGAACTCCCATTTGAAAATGTTCAAGTTACAAAAGTTATTCAGCTACAGTAACTGATGGCATATGCTGTCAATTATACATAAATTTCATTCACTCGGGATGCTATTCTTTCTGTTTTCACACACACATGCCCTTCTCCTTAAATAAACTGTGACAAAGCAGTATTTGAACCAGGATTTTCTGCAGTTTTTCTTTAACCTACATACCCCTATACTGACAAACAGTAGTTTCTGGGAGAAGATTTTACTGCCATAAATATTAGGACTGAGGACTTCTCCAACAAGAGAACTCAGAATTGGCATTGATGAAGAAATATCTTTATAACCATCAGAACCTACCCTGTCTCTCAGACAGCTGGACTACAACTCCATGGCTTGTTGTGTTGCAATAATTTGTGCAGCCTCCTCTGGATCCTCCTCTCATTCTCCATCACCTCTGAAGATCAGACTCTCAAGTCTACTACTCTCTGCCTGCGTTGGATTGTACATCTTGTCCTTTTTTCTTTTTGTCTCCATATTCATCAGAACCCACCTAGAGTTCTGCATCCAGCACTGGGAGCTCTAACATAAAAAAGATGTGGACCTGCTGGAATGAATCAAGAGGAAGCCATGAAGATGATCACTGGGCAGGGACACCTCTCCTATAAAGACAGAGTGAGAGATCTGAGGTTGTTCTGTCTGCAGAAGAGAAGTCTCTGAGGAAACTTTATAACCCCTTGCAGTTCCTAAAGGAGGGCTACAAGAAAGATGGAGTTTACAAAGCCATATAGTGACAGCACAAGGGAGATTGTCTTTAAACTGAAAGAGAGTAGGTTTAAAACAGATATTACTAAGAAATTATTTACTGTGAGGGTGGTAATATGTTGCAGCAGTCCTCTTGTTAGAGGGTAGAAATGAGCTGAGACACAGAGTTCTTGTTTATCACAGCAGGAAAGAGTTTACAACAGCCATCCTGACTCCAGCTCTTCACTGACTCTGGCTGCAGCAAGCTCCTGCTGTAGGCTTCCCTTGCAGCCTCTGACTGCTGGTTATTTCCTGCTGAACTATGGCTGCAGGTATTGGTTTGCAGACTCTGACTGCAGGGTTTTCCCCAGCTAGAGTGTGATTGGATGTTCCAACAACAAGCTCCAACTGCAGACACAGACTGACCTCACAGCAGTGATTCTCTCTCCCCAGCATCCTTCTTCCTCCTGATCCTCTCCTTCCCTCTTCCTCAAGGTTCCTCCCCATAAGTAATCCTCTATGATAACCCCTCTCACTAGCTAACCCACTCCCTTTTATAACACTTATCTTTATTGGCTGTAGCTGTGACTCATCAGAGGCGAGGCTGTATTGGGTAATTAACATAGTTGTTACTTATTACCTGTATTCCCTTCTCCTACAGTAATGTACTGGAATATGTTGTCTAGCAAAACCATGGATGCCTCATCCCTGTAAGTGTTCAAGGCCAGGCTGGATGGAGCTTTGAGCAACCGGGTTTAGTGGAAGGTGTCCTTGTCTATGGCAAGGGGTTGTAACTAGATGATCTTTAGGGTCCCTTCCAACCCAAAACATTCTATAATATATTCCAAAAAATTTGTGTCTGAGTGTGCAGAAAATGCTATGAGAGGTATGTGTCAGAGACTGAAATGTTATGCTTTATCACTTAAGCATCTTTATGAAGGACTTTTGCCTGTAATAGGAAAACCATATAACAAAAACTGCATGGAATACCACGGCACCCTGACTGAGGCCCTGAACTGTGGGTTAAACCGCCTAAGGCAACTTGAGGCAAGGCAAGTGACACCACTGTTCAAAGCATCTGGAAGAACATCCACAGCAGGGCCCAGCCCAGCACCTTCAGGCCACAGCCTCAGGTTTATCTGCTGCCAGGTTTGCACAGACCCTCACACCAAAGCAGGAGGAGGAGAGGTTTTGGGGATGTGTTCCTAGACCCTGCACCAGAATGCTGGACGTGATGCAACATGAGGCAATGGATTCACAGTCTACATAGAGACAGTGTCAAACCTGCTCCCCTCAATGTATGTTCTATATCTTTCAGTGGGGGATCCTCACCACTGAGAGGACCAGACAAAGAGAAGCAAGGAAACGTCGTTGGAACCCACGGAGCTGTGATACATTTCTACTTAAGCTGTCACTCTCCCGGTCCTGCCCCTTCCCTTCCCTCTCCTCTTTCCCTTTTCTTCTCTCTTTTAATTAAATTAATTAAAATATAATTAAATTTACTATTAATTAAAATATATCAACTTTTTGGTATCAACATCTAACCTTGTTTGGTTTTAATAATGTGTTTTTGGTGTATTCAGACCTTTCAGGGTTTGATCAGTTTTAATCACAGGGTTCCCTTTGCTCTTCTGTGCTTAGAACAGATGGAAACAGCATAGTCTTGTGGGACACAGAGCAGGTACTTGTTGTTGTCTACTCTTCCAGTCTTAAAGCATAATTTAGACATATATTTCACTTAAATATATATATCTAGATATATACAATAGTTACATAATATACAATATGTATACATTACCAGATACTAAATCACCTGTAAAATGAGACAAGAGAATCTCTGCTAGAAAAATGAATGCGTTTTAAATAAAATCTAAGCAATTAAATGAGGATTTAGGAATGTTTAAAGCCACTGACATTTATACAGCATGAGAACTATATCTTGCTTCAGCTTCTTTGGTTTGTTAAGCTTCCCTTTTTCTCTATTCACCCCCTTAACCATCACAAAAACGGTATTAATGAGGTAGAATGGAACAGATAAAATGTACCTGAAAACAGCTACTAGAAACAGCTAGGAGAAAACTAGAAGTCCAGTTGCGAAGGGGGGGGAAATATGGGGGGTTTTTATCCTATTACCCTATATTTTGAACTTTTCTACTAATGTACTTTCTTGGACTCTGCTTTTTTATTCTATTATTTATCTTCATAGCCATTAGTTAAAAAGTCAACGTACAATTTTGATTGCAATGGACTTCAGTACTTCAAAGTGCTGTTTGGGAATAGATATTCCCAAGATTCAATATTTCTACTCCCATTGAAAAAAGCCCTAGAGCACAATTTTCCATAAATACATTCTCATTGTATTTTCAGTTGGTAATGAAAACCCACTTTCACACACAGTATAAAATTTTACACTTTGAATGACTGGGTTTTTTTGAGAGATTTAATAAATGTATATTAAGCATTATGAGTGTGCATTTCAGTGAAAAAGAAACCCACTCTTGATCGTTTAAAACCTTGAAACTTAAGACCTTAAAACTTCAGAGGTTTCCACCAACTCAACAACCAAACCAGGAATGCATCACAAACCATCACGAAAACAGAACTACAATCACAAAATATAGAACCACCTTAACTATTTATACATGCAAGTATCTGTTTGGTAAATAAAATTCACAGCTACTGTGAATCTAAATTAGTGCAAATAAATAGTTTTGCATAATCCTGGACTGCTTATGTTTTCAAAATTAGGATGAACATCTCCATTAATACATTACATGTAAGTGTCATCTTTAATAAAAACTTTCTAGTAAACAAAAATTACATTTTAAATGTATTGTATTAGAAAAATATTAGAAAAATTCTAATTAGAAAATTTAATTTCTAATTTTAGTTATAAAAATTAGAAATAAGAGAAAAATAACTTAGAGGATTGATTGCAATAAATATAGTTTCAGGAAAACTGAAAGTTCCATTTTCTCACAGATTGCTATCCTGTAGATGTAAAAATTTATTGTCTACACAATAGAGCTATATTTTATCGACATATATTTAACCAACATACAGCAGAAATTTGCAGTGGGGGTAAAGTGTGACCAGACATCAATGTCTTGAGTCACTTGATACTTTACCTGATGACATGAAAATGGGACAAGTAATGGAAGCGGAGAATATAGAGTAAATAAATAGGTAATGAGACTTAGGCTGATACTTTCTATTCGTATGTGGAAATAACCCCATTTTCTTTCCAGGGCAAAATAGTCCATGTTTTCCTTAATGGTAGCAGGCACTTAATGTCAAAGTCATTCTAGATAACTTTTTCATCAGGAGAAGGTAAAAACAAACACCTTAAGAACATGATTGGGGTGTTAAAATAGATTGATTCTTGGTATTTTTCTGTCAACTACAGAAACAATCTACACTCTGTTCCTGGCTTAGCCATTTAGGTTTTGTGCCTCTGGCGTGAACAGAGTCATATCTATGCTTAACACATAAGCTAATATTAGTATTTTTAGCTTTTGCAGGCCTGCCATAGCACATGCATCTTCCTGATCTTCAAAAAAATAGTATGAAAGTAAGGACTGAGGACTGTCAACAAAAAATAATTAGATCTACAGAATTTATATTACAAATTGCCTATCACATGTCCTGAAACAAAGAAAAATCTAGTTTCTCTACATATGAATAGCAAAGATGAAACCCCATTTATACTCTCAAATGCATATGAAATTACCCAAAGTGAGGATACACAGGGCTCTATTAATCTATATCAGCATGTTGTACTCCCAATTCAACAGATGTCTCTCATGAGCTCAGCATCACTGAATGCATCTCATAGCAGGCACAACAGGATCTATGTGCAGGCAACTGACCAATTTTTTTCAAAACAGCCTGACAAACAGCAGCAGTGTTTTGACAGTAGCATCACTGGCATCACAGCTATCTCTGTTAACTCTGTGACACTATTTCCAAAATAAGAGTTACTTCACTCATCTTTGCTGTTGACCATCTGGACAGTCTGTCCCAACAGCGAACGACTTTTTTTTCCTCCTGCTTTCTTTTTCAGATAAAATGCCAAAAATTCCTTTGCTCTTTCTCAACAATATTGAACTCATCCAATGCATATATGTATATGCATGTTCAGCACACTGAAGTCTTTTTCATGGTTCCATTACAGCCTTCAATTCCATTAATTGTGACAAAAAATCTGAACTGTTTTGTTTACCCAAAATAAATTTAAAAATTTTAAGGCTTGATGCTTTTAATTTGATTACAGTTGCAATCCTCATCTTCAGTATTGAAACAGCTACAGAGTTTCTGAACTGCCTAAATTTTTTAGGCTGTAGAGCTTAATTTGGATTATTACCATTTCTATGTTTTTAAAAAGTCAAACGGTAAGTTTCAACCACTACTTACCTCATCTAACCCAAAATTTCTAGTAAACCAGAATATTTTCTTAATATTACTATTATTTATAAAAAATCAAGTATTATCTTTTATAGTCTCATGAAGCTGTTATAGTGTCACAAAACATAACTATACAAAAGCTGCATTTTCTCAATGTCACCAAATTACAGCAATGACACCTCTGCAGTCTAAAGATTGAAAAAAACACAGATGAACAGACGAGGCAAAAAAAAAAATAGAAGAAAATATGAAGTACTCATTTACAACCTGTTAAGAAACAATGATCAATGTTGGCACAATCCATGAACAGGACATTCTGGACTCGTTGTGAGGACTTATTTCAGGGAACCCTGCCAATAAAAACAAGTAATGCAGGCCTCAGCAATCTCTAGACTTTTTCCAATGAAGAGACATAATCAATAAATGGCATTATATTTTTGAGAGATCTTTTTCCCTCTTTTTAATAAAATCTGTTAATAAATTAATCTTTTGGTTTTCTGTGAAATCAGGACAAGAGAAAAGATATTCTCCTTGAAAGACAGGACAAGAGAGAAAAAAGAAAATTTCTCAGGAAAGAGAAACTGCCTACGGTATACTGGATTTGGACAAGAGAACTGTGCTATCAAAAGTGCTTTGGTGTCTTCAATGCATATGCTACAGTTAACAAGCTGTAATTCAGAAAAGCAAACACATAAATTTTTGGTTGGAATAAAGCAGTAGAGTTCTGTGTCGCAATACAATTTGATATAAAACTGAATTTTACACCATGGCTTGCAAAAAAGCCCAACAAAACAATTTCCCAAGAATTACAATTTTTTAACTACCAGTGACATACTGAGAATTCCTTATTTCTATTTTACCTGAAGCATAATACACAGTTTGTGTTCATGCAACAAATAATGAAATGCATTCAACTCAACTTTGAAGTTTCATTACTCCACTCTATGTTGACATAAGTTAAAATAAAAAGATGAGAAAAAGAGGAACCTGAATCTTTTCATGTGTATGATCTCTGTGTTTTCTTTAAAGGCTGTGGAAGACCTATTTATTCTTTTATATTTTAGTTTAATTTCCATAGGAACACAATGAATTAAAGAGGGGATCCTCTTTAATTCATCCTCAGATGAATTTTGCATCACATAGTTAATTTTCTTTTAACAGGGAGACAGTTCTAAGAAGTGAGGTCAGTTGTAAGTGGGAGGCTAGGACCTACACCCAGTACTGATTGAGCTATTTTCATAAAGATATTATGATATTGTTAGATACTGTGAGTTAAATTACAAACATAATAAATAAATTTTGGGATAAAGAAAAATATCAGTGGTAGGGATTTTGGAAGAATCTCTTATAAGAACAGTATTTGCACTAAGACAGTGATAGTACATTTTAGGTTTGGCATGTTAAGACTGTGACAACATAACTTGTCTTCCACCATGCTTCAAACTCACTATTTAAGCATATAGGAAAGAAAATTTGATGTTTAATCAAATATTATAGTTGCCTTACTAGAATTACAAAAACCACGAGTCACATCCTTTTCTATGACTATTATAGCTGGAAGGTTTGCCTGGTAGGTATAACAGTAAAAAAAATTCATGAGGAAACAAGCAATCGAAAAATTCCCTATCTCCAAATAACAAGCACAATCAATCAAGAGAAAATTATACCTAGGCATTTAAAAAAAATCAGTGTAAATTTCTGTTACAATCATCTGAAGAAAAAGTGAGTGGGCTGAAGTATGTACACAATATGGCCTAATCCATTAAAAATAAGAAAATAAAAACCACCTGCTAAACTGTGACCAGGATCAGAATACATTATGTATTAGTGATGCTTTTTTGTTTATTATGTTGTTTTCAAGCTTCTCTTCAGTATATAAAATGAGCACTTTGCTAATCCACATATTTATAACTTGCATTTGTCAACAGATTTAAGAGCAATGTAGCAAGGTCTGAGGTTGACTTCATTACATTTGCAAAGCATACCACACTACAATTGTGCATAATATCCTAGTAGATGTAACTTATTAAAAGCTAGCAATGATTAGGATCTGCTTAGGAGCCAGTTCCAACATCAGGATTTAAAATTTAGTTATAATGAGGCCAACAAATAAGTAGCTTTTCAGCACATTTTTATCTGGAAGCTGAACTCTGAAATCCAGACTTAACATATGTATTACCACTCTTCAACAAGAACTGAATCAAGCTCATTTTATAGCCACCCTCAAAAATGGTTTAGTTTTATTACTGCAAGGCCACTGGTATCCTGTGGTGATTGTAATGTTTAACCATATATTAAGGCTTAAATATCATGCAACTCATGAGGAAGGTTAGTATGCTAAGTATTGTAAGAGCATAGCAATACTGAGCAGGAAGATAACAAAGCTTGGTGGACAGGAATCTTGAGAAGAATTTCTGTAAAAAAGAAGACTGGAATGAAGCTTTCCCTCCCCTATGCCCTCACAGTCATGAATCACATCTAGGATTAAGTGGCTACACCAACTGGTACTTTCTCAGAGAGCTGGTTCAAAAAGGGAAAATACAGCCTGTATTCAAGCCCAGTACCTCAATGGCTAAGCCATTTAGTGATAAAATGGGAGGGGGAAAAAAAAAAACCAAAACCAAACCAAACATATCCAAGGTGCCTCTCTTGCATTATAACATGGAACAGTTGAATTTCCAAGAGAGTACTCTAACAACTTGTATTTAAAAGTAATTTATAAGTCTGCCTGTTCTATATTTAATGAGCATCTAGATACTATGAGGACCTCAAAACTATGCCTTAACACATGTTAATCCACTTTATCACAGAGGCACCTGTATTCACTGTTCTTTATGGGTCAGTATATATTCAAGTGTGAAAACAAGATCCCTTTAACAGCAGGAATAGCTAAGAGTCTTACATAAGGGTCATTTAAATAGCACCTGAGATATACATTACCTCTATTCCTACCCTTTATAAAATACTTCGTAAGGAAAAGGCATCTTCCATTATCCAAGCAAATGCTTTAATCAGTGGGTCTAAAGCAGACCTAAAAAGCACCTCATTAGTCAAAATGCTTTGTGGAGGTATCAGTAGACACATCCTGACAAAACCAAGTAACTTATCCAGGAAAGTTTCAAAAGAACAACATTCATTCTAAATTCTAGAGTTTATGTGACAGGAATCTCTGTGTGATCATGATAGTGGTGATTCCCAGCACTTGCCAAAATCTATAACTTTGTGAAGCATAGTTCACATCAGATAATTTGGATACCTGTATTTTGGAACAGGAGTAGATTAGGAGTTCAGAGGACCCAGACTGCAGGTATGATTCCTTGAAGAATCAACAGCTAATTATATGTGTATAGAGATGGCCAAACAGGGTTTTTACAGATTTTTTTTTCCCCAATGCTACATAAATACAGAGTTCACAGCTGGAGAGCTCTGAGAACAAGCTGTCCTGGATTGTAGTATAGGATTAGCACAAAGTATTCTATCACCATCTTCATGAATCATTGAATCCAATTGTTGGAGCAGTGTTTTCCCAGGCCCCCTCCCTCTGGGCCATCTTCTGTTAATGGCTTATCAAACACCACCCCTCCCTCTGGGCCATCTTCTGTTAGTGGCTTATCAAACACCACCCCTCCCTCTGGGCCATCTTTTGTAAATGGCTTATCAAACACCGCCCTCTCCTTATCTTCTGTTAACGACTATAGATAACTCCCTCCGGGAGTTAATGTGTGATATACAGGACCTTTCCATATGACTCATCTCCCCATTGTGAGATGCTTCGCCCAGGGGGAGGAACCAAGCATTTTCATCTGGATACAATCTGGAATTTGGGACAGTACTGGTAGCCTTTGCCCGCTGGCTTTCCAGAGGACCAGAGCTACCAGACTTTTTTTTCCTACGGGATCACTTCTTCAGGAAGACCACCTCATCTGGACTGTTTCCATCACTCTGCTTGGGTTGTATTCTGACCCCATCAGTGGTCTTTTGGTATTATTGCATTTATTTTATTTTATTTTACTTTTTTTTTTTCCTTTCTTGTTATTAAATTGTATTTCTGACTTGGAGCCTCTCACTTGTTTTGCTTTCAAACCACAACACCAGCATAATGAGCTGTCTTCTCTTTGCAGAGACACATCCATAATCTTTCTGTAGAACCCTTACTGGCTGCTTCAGTACAAAATGGCTGTTTAGAGAACTGTACTTTAGTGAGCTTTACTCTTTCTTTTGTCCTCTGTACATTAACTTAATACACTTGTTCAATGGAATGAAAAAAGTTTTTAAAACATTTCAACTTACTAGCAGTTCACTGGTGTTTCTCTATGCACTGTTTTTATACCTGGAGGAACCACTAGTTTGAAAGTAACAGCAGAAAATAACTATGATAGAGCAGTGTGATAGACTGATGACTTTATATAATTTACAAAAGTGTGTATATGTTTGATATTTAAATTAGTCTCTAGAAAATAGGGGGAAATGAATGGTAGATTAGACTGCCAGAGAACAGAGACTCATGCTGATTAAATACCAAGAAAGAACACTTCTGATTATAATTTTCTCCAGAACATGTCAGTGTTTGTTTTCAATCATTGGTTGTGATGTAGTATACAGCAGCAAAATCTAAGTAGAAAACAATTCTCACATTTTAGCAGACCAGTATAAAGACTGTTACACACCTTGTTGATATGAGTTATAGATTTCATTATTTTGTGTATGGAATCACAGACAAGATATAACGTCTCTGCACCTGATTCCATCACCTGCCTAACTGTTTTTTCTGCAGGAGGCATATTGTTATAAAGTTCATAGAGTTTATAGGCACCACCCCAATATTAGCTTTTTATGTTTAAATGAATTTTACACACAGAAAGCAATAATCAATACATGTACCAAACTGAACGGGCTGTTAGAAAGTTAAATCCTGTTTAAATATCCATTGCTGAAGACAAGAATAAATGTTGCAGCATCTAAACTAGCAAACAATTAGAAATAGTATCATTTATGAATTTAAAGAAAACAAAACAAACTCAAACAGAGGGAAAAAACCCACAAAAAATGAAAGAAACAAAACCACCAAAAACCTGACATGATTACCAGAACAACTGAAAAGAATTGGCTAGTTTCACATGTTCTAAAGAGACTTCTTGTTAAAAGCAACTTTTGCTTGACTAGAGGTAACAGTTCACTCAAAGTATAAGTAAACATCAATAAGTATCCTATATAAATAAGGTTATGCACTAGAACCCCTAAATGATGTGACTATTGGTTTCCCAGTTTTAAATTTGCTGAAAACTTTTATCAGCAGGTTCTAAACTACTTCTATAAGCAATACAGTTTATTTTCCTTTTTTCTCCTAATCCTGTAATTCCAGAACTTTGAAGTGAAATACTTATTTGGATCAAAGTACACACCAAAAAAAAAGTGCTATAACACAAGCACCTTTTAAGAAGAAATGTAGTGCTGTACCTTGTAAGAGGAATACAAGGAAATAATTAATTTCTTTGGCCAGGAAGTGAAAGCATATATACAGTATGATTGTCTTACATGTTGCAAAAGCCTTCCCATACTACTCATCATATACCTCTGCCTAAACAGTTCATGGTTAGTAGAACACATGTTTATGCCTTTTCTTCCAACAGCTATGCCAGACCAGTTTGTCTTTCATCCCACAACTTCATTCTTCCAAGAGTAATGCATGACTATTCTAAACCATATGTGCAGGCATGCTCATGTTATGCCAGTCTGGTTATCTCATTTTCCAGTCTCAAAAATAAGTGTGGTGTATTCTGCAAACTTTTGTGCCTAGGTAGCTCTCCAGTGTGCTGAAGGGAGATGGCACATTCCCAAATCTCTCTCAACACTCAGGGCAAGGACTGCATGGCGATCTGTTTAATGCACGCATTCCAAACACAGACACATGACTCCAAAACACAGATGAGACTCGCTGCAAGAACAAGGGATTCAAAATGATCACTGAGTGATCTTCCATCAGCAACACCTGATCAAAGCAAACTGCACAGAGTGATACTAATACAATAGCAAAGTTCAGAAGACTGAATGACAAGATAGAGCAATGTATTAATGTCCTGATTAGCACCAAGAATCTCTGAGTGAAAGCTGTTTCTAGTAATAAAGAAAATACTGTATCTGAGACCTGTCCTCTGATTATCTATCTGTTCTCAAGCATCACATACAAAATGCTGATTAAAAGTCAAGAAGTGTTGACCTATTTGTCCAACTGCCAAAATGACTAGGTTTGAGGTTTATTTTTTCCTATAAATATAACCAAAACATTAACTTGGGAGAGTTTTATCCAAGGGAGTTGAAACGGTTGAACAAGATCCCTGATATCAAGTGGATCACATCTGCTCAGATACATGTCTTGAACAGTTGGTTTATAGTCTCTATTTTCAAGAATGCTCTGAGCACCTGAATGTTTTTCACAGCTCATGTCTAAACATGGTTCCTCAAGATCTAAATGTTTGCTTTAATCACCTAATTCCTGGTTTCTATTAACAAGCCTTGTAAATGCCAGTCAGTTTGGAAGATTAGTGACCAAGACTCTGAGGAACACTATGCAGTCTGAAAGACTGCGTTAGTAAACTAAGGCTACTGCCTTAGTAGTATTTTGTCCTGTAAGTATTCTAAACTGAAACCACTGTGCTGCTAGAAGAAAAAAACAAAGATGGTGGTAGGATGCATGTGTGACTTACCAGCACAAAGATGCTGGTACTGGCCAACTTCTGGTTTTGTGTATCACTTTCAACAAGTTGGCTTCATATCCTCTGTAGTTTGGAGCTAATTGCTAAAATAGCTATAAAGTACTGTAAAATAAGATTTTTTTTTTCTTCTAAGGTGAATGATGTGGCAGTAAAGATATGCAGAAATAGTAACTAAGTTTTTTTGTTTGCTTTCAGCAGAGAACTTGATTATATGTCAGTAGTTCACACACAACAATTAAAGGGAAATGTTTATCAGATTTAAGCTGCACTGAAAACGTTTTACTTTTACCATTCACACAACAGTATTTGATTTACTAATTTTTATAAATATAAGTGGTACAATGATTTAAAAAAAGCTTTTATCTCCTTTATGACCCAGTTTTAAATATGGGTCATCTGTTTTTCAGTAACACTGCCAGGAAAAAGGACACATTCAACAAACTCTTTCTAGGCAATGCTCATGTGCAACACACTGAGGAGATTCATCAATTTGATACAATGGTCTATTGACTTCCTTTTTTTCTCACTAGTACTTATGTTACTGGTCATTATATTCATTAGCAAGTTAGTATCTTCTCTATGGTATTTATAGGTTTAATTAAGTCGCTCCTCTGTAAGACACTTCTTTCCATTATTGTCTGCTTGCCTGCTCAAACTACGTTTTTTAAAAACTCATTAAATACTTCAAAGTCATGAAATCTAAACATTATTAGTTTTGGAAATTGAAATCCTAAACCATGAAATAAATAACTAAACTGTTATGGAGGTACTACATACTTCTTCTTAAGCTACTAACTTTGGGATTTTTATGCTTGCCATTTAAATTAATCAGATTGCAGCATTTCGCATCACTCCGGTACAAATCATTAAGTAGACAGCACAACTCAACAACTCAGCCTCTCTTCATTTTGAGGATCTGTCACTGACTGCTAGGTATTTGTGGGTTTTTTCTCCCTCATTTAATATTTCTAATTCTGTAAGGCTTCTTTATTAGCTATAAATTAACACTCGCTCTTATGGAATAGTATGAACTGAAAACCCATGTATTGTATACAATCTACTGTACATTGTTTAAAGAAAACTAAATCAGCTTTGAGTCTCTCATTTACTCTATTCCCCAAAGAGAATTCCGAAAATGCTCAGTTTCCTGTTAAAAAACCCCCAAAACCTCAAAAGCTTAAAAAAGACATTTTTTTGCTCCTAGTAAGAATTAATACTGCTTTAATAAATTATATTGAGATTTCCTTTAGACTTCTTTTCTTTTACCAGCTTAATAAGCATTCTGTGTTGTGTCAATAAACATCCTTGATTTACAGCTCCTCTAAACATTAAAAAAATGGGTACTATACATGATGAGCTTTCTAGTTGCTAATGCATGAAAACTTTCTGGAGCTATACTTATGAGTGCAAAGACATCAAAGCTAGCTCTAAGTAAATCAGCTTAGGTTTGAAAGCAATATTACAGTTTAGTTTGATGTGCTCCTTTTATCCCCTCCTTTCCCCAGCACTTTGACAGTATTTTTGGCACAGTTTGTCAGGTCAGACTCAGAGCTGCACAGAACCTCTGGGCACACGCAGGGTTTCCTGGTTCAGCCATCCACTGGATTGGAGATTTCTACACTATACCACAGCACTTTGCAGACATGCCTATATAATCTTCTACATTCTTCTAGAAACGGGAGATTAATTGCAGCAGTGGTAGGCAAACAGGAGTCATAAGATACTAATTTGATTGGGATTTTTTTAGTAATACAATGCAATGGTATAGTATTTATAATAATACACTATAATAATGCAATGCAAAGGTGCAATGCATCCTTGTATTATTCACAGACAAGCATAACATTATGTTAAGGGAGATAATTTATACATGCATGGCCAACACTGAGGTGTTTGTGAAAATAATTATATTCACAGAAATACATTTACACATCTCATTTCTGTGCACCCTTATCAGTACACTAGCTTTATCCACTGAAGTCCTTCTCTGTCCATTTCCTCAGGTCAAGCTCATCAAGAATAAACCACAAAATTTGACTGGTTTTTTTTCCTGTACAAAGGAAATCAGAAACAACCTACAGAGCAGAAAATCAGAGAACCCTTTTTTAGACCTCTTCTCCTTGGTATTGCCTCCTAGATTGTGGTAAGAGTACAAGACCAGCAAGATCTTCTCCTGTGTAACTGCTAGGTTATTATTGGTCAGCTGAATAACAACCTCGCAGAATCAAAGTAGCTCAATGTTTGTTAGCACTCCAATTTCTTTTTGTTACACACATAATTACACTAAAAATCTGCTGCCTATACACTTAGTGAAGAATATCAGATTAATGATTGTGATAACTGTAGAAGAAAATGTTGTAATTCTTTGGTCACCATTTTTTTGTTGTTGTTGTTCATGAGATTTGGATGAGAAATATCAGGGGTGGGTGGCATCCCTGCCCATGGCAGGGCAGTTGGAACTAGATGAAGGTCCCTTTCAACTCCAAGCCTTTCTGTGGTTCTGTTATTTATTCCTTGAGAAGAATGGAATTATTTAAGTTATATATTAAAATTTCTGAAATAAAATATTTTTAGAAGTGGTAGTACTTCAGAACCTAAATCAGTAAAATAATGGGGAAGGGAAGTACTTTCTCTTTTACTTAATGCTTGTGCAAAAGAATAAGTTAATAGTTCCATCAGCTGAGAAATTACACGAAGTAAACTTTTGCCAGTCTTTATTCAATGTGTACAGCTGCAATACTATTCTTCAAAAAATAAAAATAAACTAGAGCCCCTCAACTCTAAAGCAATTACTAGGTTACTTATAACAATACTAAGAGTCACTGTTAATATCAAGAAATATCTGTCTGTTTTGAAATCTCATTTCTAACATATATGAGGGTACAAATCATTGGACAAGAATTCAGCATTGAGGGGTTTTATTATGAGACTTATTTTGTTGAAGATTTCTTCATGAACACAGAAAAAAAACATCTTGCAGCATGTTTTTTTTTTGCAAGAAAGAATGAGATAAAACAATGACATTTCTGGTGGATAAATTTTTTATCTGTGTTCCACCAAGATGATTAATCATTTTTTTCATGCAATCCACTCCAGAACTGCTTTACCCTTAGTGTTTAAAAGGGTTTTTTTGAAGACTAACCTTAAGCTTTCTTGATGCAGTCTGAGTGTATCACTACATTCATGACCCTGTCCTCCCATTGTCCCCTCCACACTTTTCCATTTCTAGTTTTCTGTAAGGTCAGGTTCATTAGGTTTATGCAACAAATATCTGAAATAGAAATATGCAGCTAAATCTAAAGGAAACATGTCTTTCTCAATGGTTCACCAATACATCTAAATTTTAACATACAGAGTTGTAATACAAACCTAAGCCACATATCTTCCGGCAAGCTACCAGCATTCCTTGACTATGACAAACTCATCAAAGAAAAAAAGCACCCCTGGGAAACTTGTTAATGACATGGCACAATATTTTCTCCCCTAAGGAAAAGAAAAAAGGATGGAAGTATTTTCCTCTAATTAAAAATTAAAACTTTCACTAAAGTAGTATATATCACACAACATTTTTTTTAAGGTGAGATATGCTATGTTCATGAATCACTGTTATGTATAAGAGAATTGAATAATGTAAAAATAAATTATAACAAACAGGTAATTCACAGAAGCACCATGCATTAAATTTAAGAGCTTTTCTTAAGGTGGAAATATGCTTATTCAACTATATCAAGACTCTAAAATCTGTTACCTCCTTCTTCCTCAGGAATGAAAGGTAAAGCAAATAAAGATATCACTACTGGATGAGAAATGAAAGGATAAAAGGATTTATACTATCCGTAGGTTGTACGGTTTTGGAAAATACAAACTATTTAGGAGAATTGACTATTGGTATCTTCCACAGTTTTAGTCATATTATTTGTCTATAAAAAAACAGCTATAGGCTAATATTTAAGGTAAAACATCCTTTAAGCCAACATACAAAAAACCCAACCATTATTCCCTATACATTATAAACTACTAGACTCTAGCTATTACATGAAATTACTTTCTTTGTCAAAATAGATAAATGCATTTAACAGAACTGTAGATATTTGGTTGGGAAAGTAAATCAAGAAATACTCCAGTCAGCTTTCCTCCTTTTTTTTAGCGTATACATCTATCTGGTAATATGTGATTTCTGCATGCAACTTACTGACAAAGCATATGGTCAATCTATGTCCAAGAAAGGCTAGAAGATGGCTATTTTTGTATAATAAACCAGAGTTCTGCCACAATACGTCGTCTCTCTCAGCTACCTACTTACTGCCACTGCTATTTACACAGGTGACAAAGTTACAAGCATATTTCTTAGCAAAACGTTGCCTACATTTTTTTTTTCAATTCAAACACAAAAACAACTTACTGATGAAAATCCATTCAACTTTTATAAACTATTTTTATCTGTATCCTTAGAGTTTTACTCTAAAATATCTACTCAAATATATCTAAAGCTTTGTTTGTATTTTCAATTTACCACTGTATTATTCAGAAGATATAAGCCATTTCCTCATATCATACATAGAAAAATGAGACAGAAGAAAATAATGTGGCTTCAGCAAAGTCATTACTACAGTGAGATCAATATCCGGTTACCATCTCATCTTAATTTTCAGTTTCTTCTACTTTTTCAGTTAAGACTAGTCTTTCATATTGTCTTATGATGTTTTCTTCGGTATTGCTCATAAGTCACTCTATTCTTCTAGATAATGTACCTAACACTTGGCAATAAAGCACTAGAAGTGAGAAATGGAAGTAACAGAAGTTCAGCATAAATCATTAAGCTACTTGGTTAAGTATTGCCTATATTTTTCCGAGTTTTACCAAGAGGTTTTTTTTTTTTTTCATGTTTATGCCACCACTAATAAATATTAATTTCCTAATTGCATGTGAATTTTTAAATACGAAGTACAAATACTCCTGGAAAAACAGCTCCTCCTTCCTTCTTCCCTCCCCATAATAGGGCTACTGCTCACTGTCACTCTCAACCACAATGTTAAAATAAGTAAAGCTCAGAAAGAGAAACTGCTTCAGGATAATGCCAGCTCAGTGTAGGAGGTGCAGAATTACCCTGTAGCTAAAAAAAGGACACTGCAAATTTGCCAGTCTTTTCAAAATGTAACATCATATGGTAGCAAAGAATTTAACAAGACAGTGCTGAAGCTAGTTTAGCAGCAAATTGGTATATAAATATTACATACCTGAGCATTTTGCAGTATTTCTTTTTGACTAAGGGAGTTTTGTTCATTTCTATTTTATGGTTGCCATTCCCTCCTTCCCCCTTCATATTTTTCAGTCTTAGGAGGGGCTTACAATTTCTACACTATGGTTTGTATTTATTTCAAATCACTCTACATATGAGACAGGCAGAGGGGAAAGCCAGGTTACACATTACAATAAAGACCTGGTTTTCTCACTTCTCTGCTTGTGATTTCTAAAATACTCTGGGTCCTATTTCACATCAGCATCAGCGATGAATTTCCATGAAAGAAACAATCCCTTCTGAGCCCATACAGAATACAATCAACCTTCAATATATTTGCTGGCTGGAGCTACAATTTGAAATTGGTTAACATTCTGCTGACATTGCACACAAAGAAACAGAGCTGAGCTCCCTAAGTACTATTTATCCTAGTCTCTTAACTGAAATGCAATAAAAAGTGGGTTTGATACTGAAATAAGGTAGCAATGAACATATAGGGAGAAAACAGATCTCCTGACATTATTTTTTGAGTTAGTTTTGTTAGCAGTATCACACTTTAAATGAAATATGAAGTGTAAGCCAGGGATGAGACATTTGTTTGTATAAAATTTTATCTCTCATGAATTGCAAAGTTCCTTGCCCACAGACTATTTTGTTGTATTTAGTTGGAAATGTGTCAATCAAATTCTGTTCAACAATACCATAGCAACAAGAAGCAAAGTTATTCCCTGTAGCATGGTTAGAAGGCATGAGACTCCATGGTCAACTCTTTATTGAAGGGATAATCCTTTCTCTTGTATTAACACTGCTTTCCATATGAAAAGTCTCTGGGAGCAGGATTCTTATTGTCTATGAAGAGAGGGATCCAAACATCACCTAAGCATGTTAACTGGGAGCAACATAGGCTGTATAAAATAACATAGAAGAGATTGCATATTATTACTTTTTAAAAGGAACATCCTTGCACTACTCTGAGTGATGAAGCAGTTCCCAGAATAAAATTCTAGAAATAGCCTTTTGCTGATCCACATCCTGTTAGGATGTGGCACATCGCCAGCTGGTGCATAATAATTTACAGAGCACCTTGTGAGCAGGAACATCTCAGATTCTCAGATGGTTTCAGCACAGACTAGCAATCCATAACAGTGCCATTAGCAGCTTTTACCCTCCATAAAGAATGTGCATTCATACTGCATTCACATCATGATACTAGGTTGTAAAACTTCTGAAGTTATTCCTCAGCCCCTTCAATGTATAGAAAGGATAACCTATGTTCCAGCTCTGTCCTATCTCTGAAACTGCTTAAATCTCATGGTTACTGACACACAGAGCAAAGATCCTTTCCCATCTTGCTTTCCAGATGCACCAGCAGCCCTTGATTCCTTCCCACCAAAAAGCCATGCTAATTTAAATGCTGTTAAATGCTCCTACATTGGTGGCAAAATATTCTGTGTTAATGGACTATGCTCCCCCAGCCTGAAACAGACTCACACATTGCTGGTGAATTGGCATGACGCTGATGTGTACACACCACTGCTGCTTATGGAACAGCTGAGATAAAGTTTCAGAGAATTTATTTCATTAGTCATTGTGTATGCATCCAGATACACCTTCATTAAAATTAATTTATGTTGCAAATGTTTTGTGATGTTAATGAGCTTCCCACAGAACTATTTTTGTTAGGCATTGGTTAGTAGTTTTATTTGCTCTTTCAGTCACCGTAGATGTGCCATCCCACAGTGCGAGTCTTACGTAAGAGAATTTCCTTTTCCCTCCTTCTGAATTGTCCTGTCATTCCTCATCCCCTTCAAAGTTTGTTCATCAAAATTTCATGGTGTTATTGGCAACATTGGCAACTGTTGAATTTACAAGGAATGTGAAAGGTGTAAATCACAGATTCTTGAAAAACTTATCTATTGCTATTATACTCAATCTGAAACTCATGATAATAAAATGCACATTAATCTAGAAAGAAACATAGACACACTTGGATCTGCTGGGGGATTTGGGGTTCTTTATTTTGGACTGATATATTTTCTTTACCATTTTGCCAAAACCAGCAGTGTAACAAGTAACGTGAACAGCACTTTTTGTTCAAAATTGGCTATTTAATGCTATAGGATTATTTTAGATGAATTGCAAAGCCTCTTGTAAAAAATAGTATCAATTAAAATACAGTAGTTTATTAGCTGGAGAGACCAGACCAACATATTTAGGATGTCTTCAGGTGTCTCTGGAACTTAGAGGAGAATGGGCCAGTAAAAATTTAGGATCCAGATCCCTCTTACAGCTCTTGTCAAGGTTTGAAAGCCTCAGAAGAAACTTAGACTTCTGATCTCACATTAAGATATTCATGAGTATGGCCTCTAGCATGTTTCAATCCTGTTGTGAAATTTGGCCCATGTTCTTAAGTACAGGCAATGGGAGAGGTGCTACACAGATGAAATCCTTATCTCCCAACTGACAGTGCATCAAAAATTTTATCAGCACTGGGAAGCAAATTTCTATTAGGATGTTTATTTTTAGGATGGAATAAGAACTGGAAATGTACAGAATTAACAATAGACTGAATATGAAGAGGTAATATTATCTACTCCTAACTACACGAGTTCTTACACTCTGACCTTTGTGCCACATATATCCTAGTAAAATAAACAAGGCCGGGATGAGGTGAACAAGGCTTTGGCATATTATCAACACTGTTATATTTTGACCTGATTCCTAAAACAGCTTTGGAATATGCTGGGCAGTCTTCATAACAGCTGTTATATAAATAATTTCTTGAGCTGTAGGAGATAAGGAAGAATTTAGCCACCAGCATGCAAGTCCACATTCACAACAACAGTCAAGCTCTGAGACAGAAGATTGTCCCTGGTGTGGTCTATGAATTAGTTAAGATGTAGACTTAATGGTCTCACAGCACTGTACAGGTGGAGGATCACATGAACAAAGAAAAATATTGCAGTAGGTTCCAGAAGTAATGTAGCTATACATTTTCAGCTATACATAAGTATTTTATGATTCTAAATTTACTTTATTATCTATTTTATGGGAAATTTTGCTTTCTCATATATTCAGCATAAAATAATATAGCAAAAGAAGTTTGGATAGTCTGGCTTTTTTTTTTTTTTTTTGGTTCTGAATTCACAGAACAAAAGTTATTCTAGATAAACATTTTGCCAGAGTACTGAGAAACAAAGGGTATGAAAAAAATTTACATTCTTGAAGTATTTGGTTAAGTGTGCTTTAGTACTCTACTACCTCATTCACTCTTGACCCTGCCAAAAGTACTGCCAAGCTCCTTCTGATAGTCATTGGACACTTTCTCCTCTAGCAGCACTGGCTGCTGTGCTCCCCACCTGTTTGTCTACACACAAGAAAAGCAGGTAACATTTGCTGAGCCTGGCTGGGGAATAAGCGTTTGTCAGCTGTCCAGTAAGAACAAAATCTCATGGAGCAGCTCTCTGCTGCCTCTCAGACTGAATCTCTTTCATTAGTAGGGAACTGAAAGTGAGAATATTACTATTTTTGAAAAGTTTCTTGTTTTTACATACTAGAAATGAGTTCGATGATTGACTTTTAAAAAAGCTTCTTTGGGGAGCTAAACTGGAAAAGAATACACAAAGAAAATTCACTGAATGATAGAAACGGATTCTCTCGAGAATCTGAATCAAACTCATCCAAGCTAAAAAAAAAAAAAAAAAAAAAAAAAAAGCCTGTGAATTAAAAGCAGGTTCTTAGCACTTGCAATTATTTTCTCACAACGGCCTACAAAACCAGGCATTTTAAAATGAAAATCTAGTACTCAAAGAGTTTTAAAGTATATTATCAAAAAGATTTGTTAATTCTGATAAACTAATTGATAATTTATTAATAAAAGCAAAAGAAAAGCATCATTAAGTGCCAAGACCACTAAAATTCTTTTCAATATAAGTTGGATCATGCCACAAATATTTACTGTTAAAAAAAAATTAAATAAGATTTTATGTTGCTGTAGAAGTGATGCAATGTAAAAGAGCAGTTTTATGTAACAGTAAATTAAGTCCATGTAACTTCTACATAATAAACGGAAAGGATATCTTAAATAATACTTTACATTTGTCAAGAAATAAAGCACTATTTCTGAGTAGATAATTTAAGAATAAGAAAATAGGATGTTTATGTTCTGGATGAACAAAAATTAATTTAATTATTGTACATAAAGTGTAATCTTAATCTTTTCACAGCTGACGGAATAGTTCCAAAGCCACTTTCTATTAGCCACTGTGTAGAGTACAAACTCAACTATAATATGCTAAAAATACATACCTTGAACATACATACCTTAGCAATTTTTCTCAGTATGTTAAAAATTAGTAACAAATTTTGCTGTTGAATTTGCATTTTATACCACATATAATAAGTACTAAAGTTAAAGAGGACACAATCTTAATTTTATTGAAGAAAATTAACTTCTAGTGAAGTCAACTGACATTGAGGGCACTTACTGAGTTGAAGAGCAACTCCCAAATTACTCAGGATGTGCAGTCTCACAGAGCAACTCCCAGATGACATGACTGTGCACTGTGAGTGGTAGCACTCCACAGGATTTCAAGATATGACACCAAGCCCACTATTTTACTTGCCATCACAAATCTGTCCTCCATCCATCAGTTAATGGGGACAATTTCCACTGCTGAATACCTCACCTTTTACAATAAAGTAACTAGGAATTACCAAACACCTTTATTTTATAGGAGGCTATCTGATGCAAATACCACCACAACTTGGTCCTCGGCCCTAACTACAGCTACCCCTAATTGAGATAATTACTCAGCAAATCAAAGTAGCCTAGTGAAGCAAATAATTGTCACAAACCGCTGTGCTAAATCTTTTTTTTTATCCTCATTAAGTAATTAAACTAAGTCTTCTTCTCCTACATGAAATGGGAAAATGTCAAATTATTTTATGTTTCCATATTATTCAGAAACACTTATTTTCTTTTCAAAATGTTTGAAACGTGAAATTGTTTATAAGTACAAAGGTTATATCTTTGGAGCAGAACACTTTACTCCAAAAACGGTCAACCTGAGTGAGCATTTGAAAGTTAATCAGTGAACAGTCTTTCCCCTTAAACACTTAACAGTGTTGGAAGACTTCAGACTCTATCATAAATTTTCCAAAATAAAAAGAATATAAATTTCAATTGAACATGAGGACATGACTTTTAAATATAATAAGCAATTATGCAATGCTTAGGATTTTTGAAAATCAGGTTTGCAGATATTCATGATTTTCCTTTTTGATATATAGGCTTTTGGGACAGAAAAGAAGTGTCACAAGAAGTGATTCACCTCCTCCTAAAGTAGATTGCAAAGAGAATTGATATGAAATCTCTTCAGAGGTGTCTGTTTCTTTCCTTTAAAAGAGGGAGTCCAAATTCCCCAGATTAGATTTGTATTACTTTTAGACATAAAATTCAATTTAAGATTAAGAAACTTAGATGAAGACACCTGCAGATACACAGACTGTGTAAATGTTCTTTATAATCAACAGAGATCTAATCCACATTAAGCAGAATGAAACAGCTTACCACAAAATTAACACCTAGGACACACTTCAAATTACATAAATGCAAGAAATTATTTTCATTAAAAACCAGAGTCAACAAAAAGTTCAGTCCCAGGTGCTGAGGATTTTCTCCTTAGGTTAGAAAACTCCCAAAGACAAAGATTCTAAAACTCGCTCTTTCAAGGCTTGGCTATTTTCATCATAATTCTTATTTTATTCATCTGGACCTTCCTTTATTTCCCATTATGACCATTTTCTTTCTCTCCCGTTGTTTCCCTCAATAAATATCCCAGCTCTATCTTACTGGAAATGTCCCCATATGGGATTAAGGGGTTGCTGCTAGGTCCCCTTGAAGCCATCTCTTCTGAAAGGTTGAGGAAGCCCAGTTGCCTCAGCCTCTCTTTACAGGGTAAGTGGAGCAGATTGGCAGCTCTACACCAAACACATTGCACTCTGTTAGCGTCTTCCTCATGTTAAGGGAGCAAAAATTGTATGCAAAATTCCTATAGGAAAGCGAATAAACATTAAATAAAGGGAGAAAGAGTGGGAAATTGCTTCCTTAACCTACTGCTATGCTCCTTCTGGTAGATCCACTAGGCCATTAGATTCATCATCACCATGCACCCTGCTGGCCCGTGTTCTGCTGACTGTTTACCAGGACAGCAGCTATCTCAGCAAAGCTGCAACCTGACAAGTCACTGCCCACACTAAACTGGAAAAGGGATTTAATATATCACGGGTGAGAAATTTAATATTTGTCCTTGTTGACATTTTTGGCTATTTGTCCAGTATCAAAGCCACCATCAAATGACAGCCAGTATTTCACATCAGGTGAAATACTATCTGTCACTTTCCCTGAAGCCCCATATCCCCACCCCATGATGAGTTCATGGCCACATGCACCTTTCCCAGCTGGGAATGTTATGCTCACTGGTGAAATAACCCTATCCAACCTATTTTACTTCCTATGGAAAATTCCTGTAAAAGTAAAATACTTATATACAATATTCTAACACAAGCTGGCATTGTAAATTTTTTGCATTTAAAACAGAAGGGTGAAACGGTGAAACTGCCGGCTCCCAACCATGAGCTAGCAGTGTGCCCAGGTAATAAAGCAGGCCAATTTATTCTTGCCTGTATCAGGAATAGTGGGCTAGCAGGGCTAGGAGAGTGGTTCTCCCCTGAAGCCAGCACTGGTAAGGCTACACCTTGAAAGAACTGATGTGGCACTTAGTGCCATGATCTAGTTGACAAGGCGGTGTTCAGTCAAAGATTGGAGTTTGTTATCTTAGAGGTCTTTTCTAACCTTATTGATTCTGTCTGTCTGTGTTATTTATTGTAAATTTTCACAGCAGTTAACACAAGGAGAAGTGTCCTGCTGTGGCAAATATTCTCCAAATGATATAAATGTTTATGGACTTCTATAAGATGATCTGAGTTGTCTAATTAAAGAATCATATTAAAGCAGTAGCAGAGTAAGACTACAGAAATCACACCTACTAAATCATCAAAACCTATATTTTGATATTAATCTTCTCATTTATTAGCACTGCACAAGCAACCAGAGAAAATACTTAGAGGCATTCCTACATCAAGATAACTAATATATGTTAACTTTTAAATCCTTGTGAGAAAAAAATACCTACACAAGTCTTCTAATATCAATTCACAGAAATTACCAAATTAAAACCTACAGTGCATTGATCCTAAGTATGTTCATAAGACATGTAAAAAGTAGTACACATACATTGTCCTTAGAACCAAAAAAAGAGCATGAAATTGAGCCAGATTTTTTGTTTGCTTCTTTTGTTTTCTTGGGCAGTTGAGGAAGCATTTTATGTACTATCTCCCTTTTATGCTGCAATTAACAATATATCTTGTGTGGTATTTCAAATACGAGGGTTAGCCAGACAGGAGTGAAAAAGTTACCGTCCTAAGGAGAATGAAGATTTTGCATTAGCAGGCACAATTTCCACCCACACAACCCACATATACTTAAATGCATCCATATGAATAGCTCCTTAAGAAAAAAAATCACCAATTAAGAGTATACATTTTTTTTTAAAAAAGATAAATACAGTACTAGCCATTATTCCCCAAGAAAAGTTCTACTAGCACCAATAAGTGTTAAGCTTTAGCAATTACTAGTTTTGAGAACTTAATACTTAATTGATCAACTTGGAAACAACACAATTTGTCTTAAGTTGTTGCCACATCTAAAGTGTAGTGAATAAAGCAGGATTAATGACTGGAAAATATTATCCTGGTTTTGGCTGATATAGTTCAATAGGTACTAGATACTACGAAGAAAACTAACTCTCTCTCAACCAAAAATTTTCTCACTTTCCACCTTCCCATTGTCTGTCCATCCCCCCATGGTGTTGAAATGATGATGAAAGTTCACCTTTTTCTTTGAGTCATGTTTATGTGCATTTGCAAATTTCGATTTTAAGTTCTGTCTGGACAACTGAAGCAAGAGGACTTCAAGTTACTTATTTTCTCAGAGTTTCTCCCAGAAAAGCTGTTCTCTTCTCTCTATCCCTACACATTCCAGAAACTATTTGTGGTACAGGTAAGATAAAAGCATATTGCTTCAACAACAGTACTCCAAGATATCATGTCAGGCCAGTTACAGATGTCTGGTGCACTTGTGCCTAGCTTTTGACAGAATTTGATGAAGCACTAAGTTCTTGAGAAAAACCCGCCTGAAATTTAAAGTAAGGTAGAAGTCACCCCATAGTTAGGCATATACACTCAGAAATGAAATTTTTATTAGTTATATTTCTAATAAAAAACTGTATTGCAGTTAAGTGTCACCTGTCTGGTATTATGTAAACTAATCTTTTTATTGCAACAAGCATGGCTAGAATAATAGGGATTTTTTTGGACCAACTTAAATACAAATCACCAGATTTTATTCTCCCTTTACAAATTCTTCAGAAAGGAAACAAGCAGAATCTTTCTTCATTATTCTAATAAATTGGAAGAGTTTTATAAAATAATTAATTTTAAAGTAATTTATAATGTAATTACCAAATAGGTGTTTGCAACATTTTTCTCATATATTAACTTCATATAACTGCAGGAAGTCCATAGTGACATTTTTACTCCATGCCATACTATACTTTAGATGCTATTATGGACATGTTTATAATAGTTCTCAAGAAAAACTTTAATATTTTAAAGAACGACAATCTTTTGGCATGAATTTCATATCTAATTGTGACATTATCTTTGTCATGCAATACACAACTGGCATCTTAAGTTCAGCATGCACATACTACAAATGTAATACTGCTAAAACAGGACAGTTGTGTGATAATTAAAGCTCTGAATAAAAAAGATAATCTGGTGGGTTGACCCTGGCTGTATCTGCCCCTAAAACCTGGCCACGCAAACCCAATACAGATAAACTGTGGGGAAAAAAAGAAAAAAAGCAAAAAAAAAAAAAAAAAAAAAAAAAAAAAAAAAAAAAAAAAAAAAAAAAAGCATGGCTTTCATCAAGTACTGTCAAACTGAACAAAGTATTATCAAGAACTTGAAGTTATAGGAAACATATTCCATTTCACAAGAAACTGAAGTTTCAGGACATCTGGACTGTGACAGAAACAAGGTCATTTGAAGACTTTTCTTACCTCTCTTCTTTTTTGAACATGAAGTTTCATGAAATTATGAATCACTTCAATAATTAGAATTCATCATAATGGTTCAAAGTAAATGATGAATTGTGTAAGAAAAATCTGGTATCTAACTAGACACAACTCATCAGTTAAAAATAGTCTGTTTTAGCTCGTGTTTTCTAGTGCAGTTCCATACACATACAGTTTTTAGAGCAACAGCCACTCTTTAATGACAATTCAAGAATGAAGGTAAATGAATTTTAACTATCACTCTACTAACAAAGGAACTTCATGACTATACATAAGATAAAACTGAATGATGCTTATTCTTTCTGCCTGGAACAGGTGTATGAAAGTTAATTGGAATTCCTTTACATACCTTTTTTTTTTTTTTAAACATACATAATGACTATCAACTCTTACTCTTGTTGAGATTTGAGAAGGATTTCCTCTCAAAGTTTTGGTTGAGTCATTTTGCTCTCTCATTATTTCTGTTGTTGTTCTGTGGAAATTCTTTGTCTACATGTTTCTGGAATTGTGTCGCCTAGAGTGAAATGCAAGCCCCTAGCAGGAAGATACAGAAGAGTATTTCAGAATTCTTTAGCTTATTCTCCCTATAACTGTAGCACTGATTTTCCCCCCCAGTAGAATGATGCTCACTCCTGAAACATTATAAGCTTTTAAACCGTTTCCTAGGATAACACTTTCTAGCTGGTCTCTCCTGAAATATGTAGTACACATGCAAGGGTCACAATTTATATAAAAGTAAAAAAGTTTGTCACTGCTTTTCTGACTGCCATCCTATTTGTTCAGAGAGTTTATTTTCCTTCAGATCATTCCTGTTGTTTATGCTTATACCATTATATCCTGGTCTTACAGCTACTTTAATGCAATATGCAATTAAATTGTACATGTTTCTTCCTCAGGCTGGTTCCAAAAATGTTGAATAGTTCTCAGTCCAGAGCAGAGATATTTTTGGATCTCACTCAGCCCATCACTTCATTTGGTGGCAAATCACTTCTCTGATTTAAAAACTGTAGTCTGTTTGCCACTCTCCTAACAGTATTTCTATATAGCTCTTGGTGCTCAGTGTCTACAACAGCTCATCCAACAGACTTGTTCTGAAAAGCTAGAACAGAGGTACAACACCTCTCAAAATGGAACACTTCCTGAAAATTAGGCAGGATCTTTGCATTTCAAGGGCAATCTTCCACTGGAAGAGCCATTCTGCTATTTCCTGCTGGTTTGATGGTGTTGTGCAAGCTCCTGCAGAAAAAAGGGACGATCACCATCTGTTTCATTGGTTTCTGTCCTGTTCAGTTGTTAAGAGGGAACCGAGGAGAAGTCCACTTACATGTCAGAATGAGAATGGCATATCAACAGTTGTGCAAGGGCATCTTTGTATCATTAAAATCATAAAGGCCTCTAAGGCTGTCCATAGTTTGTTCTCAATTTTTAATTTCAGGAAAAGAAATTGTACCACTGTGTGAAGTATTTTGATTGGGTCCTCACAGAAGACTAGATTACTCTAACTTCAGTCTGTGTAGCCTCTCAGTAAAAGTAGAGTTGGAATCAATGCCATACTAACATTCACAAAGAGGTGTAGCAACATACCTACCTAATTACAAGCTAAAATTTTTAACCTCCTGCCATTCAAAATACACATTTAAAGAAAAAAAAATTGGAAAAGTAATTAAGTGATTTACAGGCCCACTTTGATTTATGATTACATGAATATAGATGAAGATCTGAAGAAGAATAAGTGAAGAAACAGAGAGTTTGATCAAAACTCAAAGTCTTTTTGCAACAAGAACATAGCTCAAAATATTAGAATTAATTTCTTTATAAATGCCAAGTGCTTGTGTGTTTTTATAGCCAGCTGTGTACTGGCTTTCTACTCTTTGTGTGCAAGAGAAGCAACAGAAGGCAGGCATAAATTTTGATCTATTTCAGTGTTATTTCCTAAGTTCCCTAAATATACGTAATATGTTATTCATTCCAACATGTTTCAATATAAATGTAAATGTAAATATCAGACATGTATCATAGTGTAACGTATCTGATGTTGTAACAACCAAATTTAATTATATGATGCAGCACTTTAAAAGATTTTCAGTTTTATGTTTCAGTTAGGAGTTGAACACCCAACTAGTCATCGTAAAACAACTGTGCTGACTTTTCCTTTTTACTAATTTAGCCCTTGTGTTTATAATCTGAAGGGGCATCATTTATCTATTTAAACACTCATTTTAACTAATGAACCATGCAATTGCTTACAGCAAGCATCTTTACCTCCTTTGTCTTTTCAATATCTCTGACAAGAGAAGTAACCAGGAGAAGGAATATGAATGTTAAGATTAAAGTAATTTCTTCACTATACATAGACACTATATATTAGATGTGGTTCAACCCTAAAGATATCTAAAACTAATTATAATAGGCTTATAAAAACAATAAAGTTTTATAGATTTTTGTACAAAATTGAAATAAAAATTCATTTTAATTCAGTTTATGTAAGATTTCTAGGTATACAGAGATGTGTCTTTACAGGTAGCTATTACTTAGGCACCTTGAAAGGAATATGGTCAAATGAGCACTGGTTATAAACACTTTTTCTTGGATATTAAGACATCAAGATGAAGTCAACTGAGGTCATCAGGGACAAATAAGTCAAAAATAAAAAATGTTCTAGGAAATGGAGGCTTCACATATGACCATTATCAAAAACAAAACAGAAGGGCTGAATGAAGTTATTGCATGGGACAGAAGCCTATAACCACTCAGGAGTAATGTCCCCTAGATTTTTCCAGCCAACATTCAGAAGGCTATGGTGTGCCATTTAGAATTCAGTAGCAAAAAACCTAAGGCTTCTACGTGTCTCAATTCCTTATGGGTCTAAGTTTAGATTGAATATGCCCATATATAACATACAAGCAAGGTTCTGATTCTGCTGTGGTACTTTTTAATAAAATATTTCAAAATCTCTGTAAGTTAAAGTATTGCATTTTATAGCTAGAAAGAAGTTGATGACAGTGAAGACACCAATCCAAGATTTAGCACTGATTGGCCACTCAGCTATTGATTCACAACTACTCTCTGAAGAAATAAAACATCAGAATGAAAATTTTACAGCAGAAACTTTGCAGAAACTACATATAGGGAGAAGAGGTGAAGTTTTTAAATAGAAAGTAGTAAGATGGGTCTACATTGGGACTATCTTGATGTAGTGTTATAGTTTCAGATGGTCATTTCCAGTAGAAATGTTCTGCATATAGACACATATTTTGAAGTCTGTGTAAGGATATGGAAATAGCAATGAATTTCTGCTTGTTAATATAACAGAAGTTGTTTCAGGTATGTCACATGTCAGTCTAACTCAACCATCATAAGTGATCTCATCATTCCTACCAATATTCTATAAATTACATTAATCTAACACTCAGTTACCGCTTGACTTTTCAGGGAAAAACAAACAAACAAACCCCAAAAAAACCATTTGATCAACTCAGTGAAGAGTTCTGACAATACAAGTTGCCCTCTCTTTGCCTCCTGCCCAGTATGAGACAGACTTGTTTTGAATTAACCTGGGAGGGAACCTCCCTGTTTAACTTACTAGAATACAGAACTTTTGCTTCTGTAGCCACATAAACATTCGTGGCCATATGCAATGCAAGTTGGGAAGAGCATATTGGAATCTGCCAGTGAGAGGGAAGTTGTGTTGTGTCAATGTGCACACTGCCTGCTCCCTGTTCACCACGGGGGAAAGGCTGCACTTCACTGAAGAACATGAGCTCAGCCTCAGAGATGATACAGTCTGCAATCACAAGTGGAAATCTTATTCTTTCCAATTATTTGTACTTTTTGTTCACACCCATTTTGTCTTTTCAGTGTGTCTATGAAATGAGGCACCTTTGCAGACAATTTTTTCCCTCTTTAACCTAAAGTTCTGTAGCATAAGCAGCTAAGACTTCATTGAAACTAGTAGCCCATGGCACCTGTAATGTGAAAATTGAGGTGAATTATGCTTAGTTTGGATATAGCTGTGATATCCAGAGGGATGAGGACTTGAGTACTAGACCTGCTTCTTTGTCACAAACATTAATCAAAAGGGGTTTTTTGTGCAACATACCCATCCTGACAGGTCCATACAGATTCCTATTACCATGTGTCAATGTAATGTAAGAGTAAATTGCAGTTAAACAGTCTCCTAGAAATTGTCTAGACTTTAAGAAGCTCCCTAAATTTTGATAAAGAAAATTGCTCTTGCAATGTTTAATTAGCTTTAAATATTTCCAATTTCATGCCTCCAATATATGTCCCTAAACCAGCTAGAATTTTAAAGAAAATTATTTCCCAAGATAAGACAAACAAGAAAAAATCTAAATTAAATTTTCACATTTATTATATCCTTCTGTTTTTCTTCTTCCCTCACAAAATTCTTCAGTTCTATCGGTTCATTCGAAGGTGATTAATTTGATATTAATGAGCTGCAATTTAGGATAACATAGCTTTTAACATATCTTTTGTCACTTCACACAGTACTAAAGGTGGTTTAATAGTTTTGCCTTTACTACCTGTTCCATTAATGTCATAGGGGTTTTTAAAAAATTTGTAATATATTTTAAATCCCTGAGATGTTTTAAAAATGTGTTCGATATTCATGCAAATACTTTATGTAAGTATACACCAGGTAAACTTAACACTGGCCTTATTCACGGTTTGTTTTAGCTTGTACAGGCAGACCTGCTAATTTTAATGCTTTGTTTTAGTGACCACAGGTTCAGGTCTAAGATCATTCATTCCTATGATCTCAACTCAAACACCTGGACCTCAAAAGATTTATGCCTTCTTATTGCCACCTACAGTCTCATCAACTCACTTTCTACACCTTGCTTTCAATTTTGCATCACAAGTAATTTAACTTTGTTACCAGTTTTGTTCAGTCTTGGCACTGAAAAACACAATAACACAGAGTTTAAATAACTTGTTTGGGGCATCAGTTTTACTTTTTTGTTAAGTCTACATTTTTGGCATTGTGCTTCCGTTGAACTAAAATTTGCCTATCATGGCACAAAAATACAAAAGCACCAAAACACAAAAGAAGACACTATTTTTAGCCCATCATTGTCATGGCTTCTGATAGAACACAGCACATGGATTTACAAATAAAGAATTGTGGTTTTTTTCCCTTATACCAATAAAGGCTGTTCCACTGCTTTCGGAAGTCCACTGAATGAAAGAAATTACTACTTCTGCTCTTGAATATTCACATAATGTCAACTTTGATGACAAAAACTTTTAGACAGGTTACTGATATAAGCAGTGTCTGAGAACTGTTGTTTGTGATGTAAAAGAGCTCAGCAGTTTAAAATATACAAAAAAAAAAAAATCTGTATTTTAAAATGACAGTAATGTGAAAACTCTCTGAACTCAAATTTTTTCCATGACGTAACTCCACTGATTTCACCATTTGCCATCTGCACCAGACTAACCCATAGTAATAGGGAGTTCCACAAAACATCTGAGAACTCTTTAAACAGACTGAGCACAATCACGCCAGTTATACCAATGGACTGCTTTAGTCTTAGAAAACTTTGTTAGCTGCTAACCACTAATGGTTGTGAGATCTTGAATTATATCTGACATCTGATACATACAAATCATGACCATTAATTATTACAACAAGACTGTAATCATAAATTTCCTTACAAAATGCCCAAAAAATAACAAGTGATTTCCTAAATCTGATAATAGAGCTGGGTCTGTAGAGACAACAATTTTATTAAGCAAAAACTCTAATGGATCTGCACTTGATAATAGTAGGAGTGGAGGAGAAAACAAAAAAACAAACACTTATGTGCCTTGTTTCTGCCTGTCCAATAGCAAATGGGTAGCAGAATAAAATAAACAATAAATAAATAAATCAATAAATAAACCCACAAAGTTTACAGCAATACTTCTATCAATATCTCCTCTCACATTTTAGTACTTGTTGGCAAAGGCTGTATTCAGGTTATATTCTGTATCTATTCCCTAGAGTTTAGTAAATTATTGTGTAGGTTTTATTGTTTATTCTTTGAGTTTGTTTTGTGCTAGTTTTTGTTTCTGTTTGGTCTGGATTTTTTTTAAATGCCACTACCACATTTGTTTTTCTGAGTAAACAGTTTGCAATAACCAGGATTTAGAGGTTCAATGTGCAAGAAGTAGAGTCTGTTCTGCTGCTAAAAAAATCCAACTAATCATTAGAAAATAGAAATAAATAGAATAATAAAAAAATAAATAAATTTTAAAAAAAAACAAACCCACGAAAAAAACCAAACACAAAAAAACCCAGACGAAAATTCCCACCAGTACATTTTTTCTTGTATTTGTCGTTCACACCAGAATTCCAGGAAAAAAAAAATTAAAACCTCAAAAAGCTCAGTATAAATAACCAGTTTCTGAATTGATCATGAGGTTCATGAACAACAGCTTGAAATCACTAAGCCTTCAAGGAGTATATTTTCTCTTTTCTTCCCACTTATGCTCCCTTATCTCTCACACAGACCATAGCTCACATGACCCAAACAGTAAGTCAAATTCCTATAATGCAGAGCTTATCTTTAAAGGAAAATATTTAGGTTTTTTGTTGGTTATTATCTAAGTCTAAAAAATAACCAAAAGAAGATATGAGGGGCAGCTAAACCCATAAATGGCTTTGAAGTGCTGAGTATGACCTAAGCACTGCTTAAAGCATCTCTGCTTTATCCCTTTAAAAGGTGATTATGACATTTAATTTTGCAAATCACAGAGAATAATAACAGAGAATAGTAACAGAGAATAATATTTTAACTTTTGTTTTATTCTCAATTTTCTTTTAATAGCTACATTTTAAACATGAAAAAACCCACTACTGACAAACATGCAGTGAGCAAAGAGAAGTAATCTTTAAAATTTGCAGTTGTTATATAATTCTGGTAAAAGCTCCCAGAAAAATAATTATCTGCAAACAGACTGAACTCCACTTGTACTTGACTTCTCACATTCCGAGTGTAGAGCATTCTTCTTTCATTTGAAGACTTATTTTGCTTAATAAGCTAATTGGCATGCAGATTTTATCATGATTAAAGTCAGGAATGGATGGCAAGTGGGTAGTAATTGGGCAACTGAAGGTTTTGATGAGAGAGGGAAGAAATCAACCAACCAACCAACCAACCAACCAACCAAATAAAAACACACACCGCAACCACACGATGCTGGAAAAGCTTTTTCTTTGTCCAGGTGAAGATCGATCAAATGAGCAGCACTGAAATATGTTCCACTTAGTTTCAGTGAATCACTGTTGCAATTTGCTTTACAGAAGAGCTGACTTGACAGCATTGAAGATAACTACACTATCCTACAGTTGTCCTACACTGCTTAACTCATTTTTCCCCAAAATGTACCTTCTCAGTACTTTATTACAATTGACATTTTTAAATACAAATATGCAGAATAAGATTTTAAAATCCAAAAAAGCTATTAGTAAAAAAAAAAAAGAAAAAAAAAAAACAAAATAAAAAAACCACACAACCAAACCAAAATCAAAACCAAACAAAAAAAAAAATCTCAAACAAACAAAACCAACCAACCAACCAAAAAACAACAACCAAAAAAAAAAAAAAAAAAAAAAAAAAAAACAAATAAAAAAAAGAACCCAAAACAAAACACCCTACAGCTTCTTTGTTACAGCCACATTGTATAGGAAGGTAAAAACCCAGGCAGACACAAATCTAATAGCCAGTCAGTTTAGGAGACTTCTTCACTTACAAGGTGCCCACAGCCACCCAAGAAATTCAAAGAGGATGATTGTGCAAGTTTTTCTCTTCTGCCACCAGGAGGCTGCATATACAGTGTGATTGACTGCATCTTTTAAGAAGTAAGCAAAATTACACACATTTTGCAGTAGAGATACCAGTTTCATCACTAATTTCTGCTTCCAAAACCAGTTTTTCCTCTCAAAACAGAAATGGGAGAGGAAGCCTGACCCACTCTTTTTTAGAAAGCTTCATAACTTCTCTCCAAAATGAAAGATTTCCCAATAAACATATAGAAGAATGAAAAATTATCTAATAAGATAGCATTCTCAAACTATGTTTGAAGCAATAGGGATTTAGATTAAGCATATATTTCTACTAAAGGTCCTCTCAGTTCACATGCTGGAGCTGAGTTTGGCAAGGGATGTGAACAATCTGAACAGCTTCTGCAGTTATGCTAGTCAGAATAGGAAGACAAAAGAAACTGTACTCTGTTGCAGTGTGTTTTATTCAGAATGGTTTGTTCTGTACTGTTGGTTCAGTCCAGGTTGTATCCTCCCACCTCGTTGTCTATATTGTCCTAGTCCTCCCCCTTAATCCAAGGTTCCTTGACCCTTCTCCTGCTTAGTTGTCACTCCTGCCTTGCACCAGCCCCTTGCTTATGGAAATCCTCTGGAAATCCCCGTTCCTTGAAGCTCCATTGGTTTGTTCATATTTTCTCACCCCCTCTGTCCCTCCTCACTGGTTTAGGTATTGTAAACCCTGCCTTGTGATCCTCCCCACTCCTTTCCCTATTGGTTGAAAATTTGTATGCTTCCCTAGATCCTCCCCTTTATAAAAGTCCCTGCACACCAGTGTTTGTTGTCTTTCATTCATGGACCCTTCTTGGAAATAAACTACCTTGGAAACCACACAATAGACCTCTCCCTCATTCTTGTCTCTGGCTTCAGCCATTCAGCACACCACTGTGCCTTGCTTTGCAAGCCCTGCTCTATTGTTACTCAGATCACTCATCTGGGAATGGCCACCCTGGCATGCTGTCAGGAGCTAGGTTATTCCAGCTCTGCATCAGTACTCCCCAATAAAGCACAGAATCACACAATCATTTAGGTTGGAAAGGTCCTCTAAGATCATGAAATCCAACCTTTAACTGATCCACCTGTTGTCAACTAGACCATGGCACTAAGTACCATACCCAGACATTTCCTGAACACCTCCGGTGTGACCCAACCATCTCTCTGGGCAGTCCATTCCAATGTTTAACCACCTCTTCTGTGGCAAAATTCCTCTTGGTGACATGGAGGAGGTTAAGCTACTTGATGACTTTTTTTCTCTTTTTTCACTGGCAAGTGCTCTTCCCTCATCTTTCAAGTCCCTGAACCTCAATGCAATACTTTGACATCTGCAAGATGTTTGATAGAGTCCCCCCAGACTTCCTCACTTCTAAATTGGAAAGATGTTGGTTTGATGGATGGACCAATCAATGGAGAAGAACTTGGGTAGATAGTTGCATCCAAAGATGATCGTCAACATCTTAATATCCAAATAGAGATGAATCACAGGAGGTGCCCCTCATATGGATCATATCAATATTGATACTGCTCAATATTTTTATTAAAGACATACTGTGATTGAGTGCAGCCTCAGCAAGTGTGCAGCTGAGTGTTGTAGTTGATACGCTTGACAGAAGGGGTGTCATCCAGAAGGATGTTGTCAGGCTGGACAAATAGGCCTATGGAAACTTCATGAAGTTCAATAAGGCTAAGTACAGGGTCCTGCAACTAGATCAGGGCACTCACTGATATTGGCACATGCTAAGGAATGGATGAATTGAGAACAGCAAGGATTCAGGAATAGTGGTGAATAAGAAGTCTGGATGCCTGTAAGAACACATTGCCTGGATGCAAGCAGGCAATGTGTATTTACAAGCCAGAAGGCCAACCATATCCTGAGCTACATCAAAAGCAATGTGACTCAGTGTCAGAACCCAGGACATCCCTCTGGCTGCCCTGGGAGCTCAGGAGACCCTGGACAAACAGTCTGGGAACTGAGCAAGAAGATTTGATACCTGTCCAGGAGGGTGAACAGGGAGGTTTTTACCTCTGTCCATGGGGGTCACAGACCCTGGCACAAAGCAGAGGTGAATTACAAATCTCAAGAGTGTGAAACACAGTAGTTTAGCTTATTACAGGGTGAGAAATTTGTAGTTTTAGGTTTTTACAATAGAAGTAGATGGGGACAACATGAAGATTTTAAGGTGGAGCTTAGGCTTCTTCTTCATCATTCTGGTCTCCATTTTCTGCTGTAATGTTAGCACAATATAGTTTGGGGAGATTGGGCCAAGTAGAGATGACATGTTTAGTGTAAATAATGGACATTGGTAGGAAATTGTAAAAAATATGTTCGTAATAATCTGTATTTAAGACAATGACCTCCCAGGGGAGTGTTAGTTCCCTGATGGCCGGTGTTCAGAACAGACCTTGCTCGGTACAGAGTGATCTGTGAGATAGGAAAACAATAAACAACATGATAGACCTTGAAAAACCAGAAGCTTGAAGCCTCTGTCTCCTTCTTGCATCTGGCTCAAAGATACCAGGAAGGCAAAAAAGGACTCTTACCACCTGAATCTCAGAAATCATAATCCGAGAACTCAGCAGGGTGAGACGTGAGATTATCCCCTTCTATTCTGCTCTTGTAAGACCCCAACCAGAATGCAGCATTTGGGTCTGGAGCCCCCAGCACAAGAATGTCACAGATATCTTACAGCAGGCCCAGAGGCAGGCCACAGAACTCCCTTACTGTAAAGAAAGTCTAAGAGATTTTGATTTGTTCACCATAGAGAAGGTTCCAGGGAGATCCCACTGGGGCCTTTCAATACCTAAAGTTAGAAGAAAAATTGAGAGAAACTCTTTAACAAGATCTGAAATGTTAGGGAGAGTGACAAGGTTTTAAAGCATTTAGTAGATTTAGATCAGACAAATAAACATCTTTTACAACATTAGGGTGAAACACTATAGAGAACAAGTTGCTCAGAGGTTGCTCATGGATGTTGGGGATGCCCCATTGTTGGAGGCATTCAAAGTCAGGTTTGACAGGGCTTTGAGCAATCTGATCTAGTAAAAGACGTCCCTGCTCATTGCAGGGGGTTGGAACTAGATGATTTTTAAGATTCCTTCCAACCCAAACTATTCTATGATTAAAATTCTCAACTTATAAACAGCTAAGATAGTCCTTCAGATTGCATTGTAACGTCAAAGAAGGCAGACACTTCTGCTTTGAGATTATTTCTCCGTTGTTAACACAGCCTTCTAATGTTAATTGGATTTTGAAATATTTAATGATTATAATCTTTTATGAATAGCTCTGTCTCCAGCTATCACAAATTTAGGGAGCTTGTCAGGCAAGGATCATCCTAGCTATGTCAGGCAAGGTACCCATGTAGTACCAGGACCAGGCATGGATTTTACAGTCAACAGTTCTCTGGAGACTTCTAATGAAAACTTTGATTAAAACAGGCAATTTTGAAAACTAAAGCTGTATCAGGAGAGCTAACTGTTTTATGAATGCCATGTTTTATGACTGTGAAGCCCTGTAATCCAGTACTGCCACCCTCAGTAACAGACCATAAATTTGTAAAGGGCTTGCAAGGCCTCAGGACCGATTCTTGCTACAATCAGGCTCACCCTGCATGAAATTCTCAAACTTGCCTGCAGCTTTGCTTTACTTCATTTAGCTGTGATTGCAATTTCTCTAATTGACTGGCTGTCTAAGGCTAATTTGGTTTCCTCTTTTTATTCCTCCCTTTTTTTCTGATGGTACAACCAGAGTTTTAAATGAATAGCTGTAACAAACAGTCTATGCAGAATGAAGTATTTTGCAACTGGCACAATGACACGGCTCAGAGAAATACAAGCCTGCTTTGAGTCTTTGAGAAATAGAGATAAAGAATGCAGTCTGAGGAAATACATGTAACGGAGCAATAAGAGATGAGACAAAGACTTGGCACTAGAGAGCCCACAGTTGTGTACAGCTCACTCATAGTCAGATACAGAAACGCAGACCCAGACAGAACTGGGTTTAGGAATAACAAAAAACCAAAGGATTAGTAGCTAACATGCATGGGACACCATATTAAATATGGGTGACACATGGAACTGCAGACCATCGAAGAAAGAGAAAACATATAAAATCATTCAAAGTAAAAATAACCTCAAGTGGATCCTGAACTGAAGGATAAGAAAGCACCAACTAGTGGACCCAGATGAGCAGGAGAAGGATAAGTGTAATACTAGGAAAAAGAGCAGAAAACAGTATTGTTAGTGCAACTATTACTGCCTTCTTGTTCTTTTTTCCTTCTCTGTGAAAATTTCATCTGGACTAATAATGAGTAGATACTCAAGGCTGATTAACAATTTTGGATTTCCATACATATACACAGAAAGAATGCTGGCTCTTTCCACATAAATAGGTTTTTTGCATATCCAAAACTGCTGCTTTAACCTTCTCGAGACTTCAGGTTTACAATCCACTGACACAACACAGATGTGTCTTGTTGTTAAGCAAGTTTTAGAAAGGCACAGATCTAATACAGTCAAGGAGATTGTGTGACCTGCTATGCCTCCCATAGCCCTTTTCAAGTCAATCCTATAAGCCAGCTTCAAAGAACCTTAAGGCAATATTTCTCAAAAGTATTCCATGCATAAATAATTCTATAAATGTTTTATAGAACATCCAGAGTCTTCCAGTATATACAAGATAAAAGATTTCAAAGTGTTAAAGTGTACAAATGCAGAATACAGTTAACAAGTACTCTAAATGGTTTTGCAAACTCATTTGTAGCAACACACATACCTAATGAAGTTAATGAGATTACTTGGGTGAATAAATGATATTTAGATATTCAATACACAAAGTAGTCCAATAGATAGTACAACAACAGGGAGGCGAGGATAGATTTGAACAAATGTCAAAAGTTTCAGTTAAAATGCAGTGTCTATGTTATGTGTACTACAAGCAACCTAGTTCCTCGCTTCACAATTAACAAGTTAGTGACGTACCAGCTACTTTCTTCATTACTAAGCAAGATCAGCACCTTAGTAAAAATTTAGACATGCCTGTTTTGATGAGCATATTTTGCTGCAAACTTCCATCTGCCTTATTATCCCAACTGCAAAAGAAAAACTTGAAAAGTTATGCAAATGAAACCTTCAATATATTGAAAGGATATGAGAAACAAAGTAATTCAAAGTGCAATTATTAATGGTTTAGTTATACAAGAGAAGATGAAAAGCAAGGTATGTGACTATATTTATATATTAACTATCCATCTAACACAGCAAATTATACAACCTTTAATTAATCAGGATAACAGCTGCTGGCTACAGTAACATAGCAAATCTAACTTCCTATTTTCTATCCCAATAACCCACAGGGGTTTATTCTAGAAATACTGATTCAGCCCTGCATCACACTATACCTTCTGCCAGTTTAAAAGAATCAAAATCTGGAAACAATGATTCCTGATGAGATACAGATTTTTTTGTTTTTCTTTTATTTTTGCAACAAAAGACATAAAATCTGTAAGTCAGCTTTGTCATTGCAGGCAGATTCATAATAAATACAAAGTAGTTATCAACAGTAACTCTTAGTGAGCTGCAGAGACATTTTTATAAAGACAAAAATGTAGTTTTCATAATACAAAGTGATACTACTTTGAGTTAAGGAAAATAGATAACGAAAAAAATAAGCAATATAAAGACTACAACAAATCAGAACCGGTACGACTGGAAATGCATTTTTACTTTCTGAGAGTTGAAAAGCCCATTACAGCTACCCCTACTTTGTGCCAGCCAAAGGAAAAAAATAACTTGCTTTACAAATAAGGCCACAAATGAAACAAGTCATAGTCAGATTCCTTAAAATCTAGGTAAGAGAGATGATATTTAATCTGGGACCATCTGAAGGTATATTAACACTACTGAGTATATCTAGTAACAAGAAAAGAAATTAGGATTTTACTTTTTCAACCAAACAGAAGCCTGGAGATAAATGTATCAAAAATCCCCTGTGAGTAGTTTGGCAACATGCACAAGATGCTGGCAATATTTTGATTTCCACATGGGTAAAGAGGAAAGGACTAAGTCCAGAGCTAAGAGTTCAGGCAAAATGCAGTTTAAACAGAAAACAGCTTTCTTCTTTAACTACTGGCATGCTGATATTTGGCATCAGTTGCCATTTACAATAAAAATGGAGTGAGTAGGGAAGGATACAGGCTGCTTAGCTAAAATTCTATCTCCAGCAAATCTGCAAGGCTAAGAACAAAAAGTTATTCCACCAAAAATGGAATGAACAAAAATACCATCTCTGCCAAGTCACATTGCGTGGCTTGTTTCAGAAAAGCACTTGGAGACAAATTCCTTATATAGATTAATTAATAGATTAACTTTAAAAACACCTGAAAGAATACAACAAAATTTTAGAATTATGGAAGTTTTGATCTTGTTTGTTTATCAAACTATTTCAGCTTCAAGAAATTTTAACTGTATTTTAACTGTAAAAATTAAAGTCCAGAAAGAAAGACTATAGCATTTTAACAGGAGAGCCAAAGTTAGTCTCTTTCTATTCAGTAGAAGTGGGGTTTGCTTATTTTGTTTTGGTTTGTTGTTGTTGTTGTTGTTTTATTGTTTGCTTGGTTTTTTACTTCATTTGTTTGGGATTCTTTTTCTAAGCTAGCTACAACTCTGATCTACGAGATTTTTAGATCACACTGCACATTCATTCTTGTTTCATCTATTAAATTTTATTAAAGAATTAAATTTCTTCATAGTAGCTAAAATGAGGTTTTGAAATTGTGATGAAAACAGTTTTGATAACACAGGGATGTTTCAGAAATTGCTGATCAGTGCTTACACAGTGTCAAGGCCTTTTCTGTCCTGTCAATGACTAGCCTGGAAGTGCACAAGGTGTTTGGATGGAACACAGCTGGGACAGCTGACCCCAGCTGACCAAAGGACTATTCTGTACCATATGGTGTCATGGTCAGCAATCAAATGGGCAGGGGTGGAATCTGGCTAGGGCTGCCATTGCTCAGGGATATTTGGAGTGATGGCATTTGTCTTCCCCAGTAACCATAGATATGATGCATCTCTGCTTTTGTGGAGATGTCTGAACACCTGCCTGCTGATAGGAAGCAGTGAATGAAATCCTTACTTTGCTTTCCTTGCACATGCAGCTTTTGCTTTAATTATTAAACTGTCTTTATCTCAAACCACAAATTTTTTTCACTTTTACTCTTTCAGTTCTCTCCTGCATTCCACCGTGGGTCTGGTGAGTGAGTGGCTGTGTGGTGCTTAGTTGCCCCCTGGGACTAAATCACAACAATAACCTTAATACTCATTCAGATGAGGCAATGACTGCACTTAGATAATTGTGACATTTCAAAAAACTCTTGAAGTGTTTTTCACAAGTTAATATTAGTAATATGAACACACATCAATGAGGACAGACAAGAAAGAACATGAAATGAGATATTAATATCAGCACAGTTGGGATGATGGTCTCTCAGGATGTAGCAGCAGCATCATGAAACCACTCTAGTAAGTTATTTAGGCTTTACAGAAAGAGAAGCAATCCTGTTACAGCATGGACTTTCCACTTCTGTTTTCCATGCTAGAATGTGCTGTTCTGGTTTAGGTCTGGCACCTCATAATAGCAGAGGACCAACTCCCTATTATTTCTTTCTAGTAATCCAAATTTTACCAAAACATTTTCCTTTTGGGTTTGTGATCTCAAATAGTAGCAGAGGTAAGAATCTTGTGGAGGGAGGTTACAAGTCCACTAAATCATTACAAGTTATGAACCACCAACATTGTGTTTGTTACTGATTCATGTACCAAAGCCAAAGATCACAGTAGCTCTTACATGGATCAGTAAGTCACCAGAAGGCACAAAATTATTCCTTCCAGAATCAGAGGCAGCCAAAAAGACCGTTCCAAGAATTTATCTTAAAACATGTAATTCCTTTTGCAAGGGCTACAAGCCACAGGAAGGATGCCTTTCTCTCATTAAGGATTGAACTGGAAAGACTGAGCCTTGTTGAGGCTTGAGGCTTTCCAGCTCAATCTTTGAGCTGGAAAGACTGTGTGAAAGCTAAAAAGCATAGCTGACACAGCTTGCAAATTGACTAACACAATAGTCATAACATAACAGAAGAGTTATTCTTCCTTTAGGTACAAAATTCGGGGATTGATAATGAGACCTATAACATTTAATTTTTCTGACAATTCAAGTAGGGTGTATTCCATTACAATTTTCAGTAAAGTGCCTTTTTTTTTCTAGGAAAGAATTTCCTAGAACTTCTTATTAGGAAATTTCTGCCTTTGGACATTTTAAGGAAATAGTATTCTAGATTTCTGACTCCTGGTCCTTTGAATATTGCTGAAATGCAGCGTTTAAGTGAAAAGAATTTCACTTCTTTAACTTGTTCATACACTTCAGAATACAAGCAGACTATTTTATCTATCTCTCCTCACAAACACAGCATTTAATTTTTCAAAAGTTTTCTGAATATATGTAGAATTAAAAATATTTTTAACTGATATTGTTGAAATTTTTTGATATAGAAATCATTGATATTCTGGATTAGGTAGCAGAGTTCTTACAGAAGAGCCCTGCTAGACCTCTTCTGCCCTACTGACCTCTTTGCCACTAATTATGGCATGGTATGATACATGAATTATCAGGGGGTTTTTTAAACTGCATTATGATTTCTTTCCTGTATGTTATCATTAACAATCATTCATATGATATTACAAAAAGATGCTATTTTAAAGAAAAGTTGCTGAAGAAATAATAATTTTAAAAAATTCCTTTGTAAGGGCTGCAGTTGACAAAGAAAATCTATACCCAAATTCATTCTCAAAAAACAATCACTTCCACTCCAGAAAGGTGCAAATACAAATTTCAGTCTTAAAAGTAGTCCTTTTTCAGTTTCTGATTTCACTATTAAAGTTTTTGGGTTACTCCATTGTGTGCATACACAAGCACATATTGATAAAATGTTCAACAAACATCTCAGTTTGAAAAGAACACCCTACCAAAATAGCAGGAGGTATTTAACTAAAAATAGAAATATGTCAGCTTATTAAAAGCTCTTATGGCAAATTACACTAACAGGAAAACTGTCATTATTACATTTACAGCAGCAGCAGCTTTTACTACAGCCTTATTGTTTGTTAAGTTTTCACACCAAAGAAAAGCTAGGAAAAAGGAAGTTTAACGTTTAAAAAGATTAAACTCGTAGAATTTTCCCTGCTTCTTTCTTCAAAAACCACAGCAGAGCAGAAAACACTTACAAGTTTGGGACTGACAAATTGAATTCTTCCCAAAACCTGCACAAGAGAATATAGAATGAACTGCCTCTCAATTTCATCGTTAGATACTCATTAGAATCTTTTGGAGTTTTCTGAGCTGGATTTACTAATCCGCTGATGTTCAGAAGTCATTCACAGTTTCACATCACTGGAACAATCAAAATTGTTCCAATGATTGAATCTGCTAACAGAATGGTTACCTGCCCATGGTGCTGGTGGGGTTTTGAGATAGCTTATTTTTACAGTTTCTTCCAAACTTCTATGATTCTATGAAAATTAAATATTGTCTAATAGATAAAAGAGCACCTATGACTAAACCACAGAGATTAACTTGCAATGGTTGAAGATTCAGGAGACTACTCATCTCACACTGAATAGCAGGGAGTCGTTATGTGTACAAGTTGCATAAATTTGGTATTTTCTTGCCAATTTAGCTTCCTACTGTGAACTTGAAATATTTGCCTCAGATTATTCATTGGATTGTTTGCTCATTCCCAGAGAATAACTACTCTCATCATGGTATCACAGTTTGTTGGTATCACATGGTATCACAGCCATTAACCAGACTCATGGACAACAAGTAGAAAGCAGTTCGAGCACAGACCAAATGACAAGCAAAATCTTACTCTTAAAATTGAGTGCAGAGAAAGTGCTTAGGTACTTGAGGGAGGGAAAGAAACAAAACCCAAAAACATTAGCTTGAGTCCAGAAGTCCATTATCTTCACTGGGGTCCATGATAACTGGAAAAAATCACAGTGTCAGGAAAATTACCTTGACAAACTGACAGAATCAGACTAAGTTGTTTTGGGAATTTTTTCAATTTTTTTGTTTATTTTATATAGCCCAAAGCATTGAACCATTAAAAACAAACAAACAAACAAACAAACAAACAAACAAACACAACAACAAAAATCAAACCAAACAAAAAAACAAACACAAAACAAAAACCAACCAGAACAAAACAATCCCCCACCTAACAGATACTCAGGAAGAACAAGACCTGCAAGAGATGAAAAAATCAGAAAATTTCTTCAAAGGCTATACACCATGGAAGTGCATCACTACTTTCTGCTGTTGATGTCAAAAGGGATTTTAAAAGAAGCTTTGGGAAAGTGCATTAGGGAAGATAAGGTGACTGACAGTATAAATGTTAATGCTGGGTGTGAGTAGAAAGCTTTGAGAAATCAAAGAACAAAAGAAAAAAGGAAGCATGGCCTGCGGGCAAGTAGAATAGAAGAACATTCTTCCTGAGCTCTTTCTCTGGCAAGGAATAGCTGCTGCTGTAGAGCAGAGGTCAAGGCAAGGTATGAAGAAACACCAAGCCCAGTACATCTGGCTTGTTTATACACTGTCCACCAATTCTGCACTACAAACTATGGTTAGAAACAACAAAAACAACCAGATACAACATCCCCCAAACAACCCCGAAACAAAACAAACAAACAAAAAAACCCCACCTAACCAAAAAAAAAAAATCCCTGAAAATGAACCAAAGATTGTTAACCTTAGAGGGCATCTTATTGTTTTAGTAGCAGACACTAGTGTATTCAAATATAAGCTAAACCCCATGATGTTTCATTTTATGTTGATGACTAGGGAAACACTGTGAAATTACTTTTGTACTTTAACTAAATTTTTCCACTTGACAGGTTGACCCCCTGAATGGGAGGCCATGGTGCTTTACAATAGAAGAAAGACCATCAAATTATAAATATGCACAGCAGTTCATATACTGCTGTAATTTAAAGAGCATTTGTCTCTATTGCCAAACATAAGCAAGTTTTCTGTGTGGGAGGAATACTTCTGACTTTCCAAAGAAAGCTACTACGATGATATAGCAATGCTGATTTTTTAATTCTGTATGTAGCTCTCAAAACACCTTTTAAATAAATGGTTTGTTAACTTCATTCTCAAAAAATAAGAATTACTTTAAGGGAATTAAGCAAAGTTGCACAATTCCAAGTACTTTGTTTTCTCCTTCTGCAGTCCCTGCAAAGCCTAAACATATTTCCTATGATGTAAACCACTGCAATTATAAAAAACAACCACATATTACAGAAAGAGGAGCCATCCCTCAAATCTCCAATTCCATTGCTAAAAAATTATGTCTATATACGAAACAGTGATTGTAATGGTCAATAAATAATTTCGCATTTTAAGCTGACTGATGCTATAAACTGAACTTACTACTTCTGAAGTTCATAGTTCTTTTCACTGATATAATCATATATTTGAAACTTCCACAGATAATTTTATTTCTAGAAAATAAGAACAGTTCAAGTTTCCACCAATACCAGAACTTAGGGAGCTGATGTTATCACTGAGAAAAAATAAAGTATTATTAGTTAAAAATATTACAGAATCTCAGAAACACGCATATAAATCAGGTGAAGGAATGATCCAGTAAAGAAACCAACATTTCAGCTTAAGAATTCAGTAACTGCCCAACTACATCAGTGTCTTCTTAAACTCTCTGGTCTACTGCCACAAAGATCTGATTTAGTTAATGTTAATATCCACATGGTATATGGGTGACAGCAGGCTAAGTCACATAAATACTACCAGTCTTCAAGGGCTTGCAGCGCCATAATGTGGTTTCACTAGCTTCATCCTTAATTCTCCATTTTAAAAACACAAAGGATCCAATTATGTCATTGTTGCACAGGAACTGAGGTCATAAATGAAGAATACACTAAGTAAAAGGCACAGCTCAGAATCTTAGCCCATGGATGAGGATGTAATGTTCCCTCTCTGCTAGGGATACCAAGTATGGGTAAAACTTCAGAGGCCATTCAATCACCATTGAAGTGGTTAACTTGCCTTGTTTCCTGGTTTAGTGCCCTTCTGAGTTTTTCAAACTCTGCATCCTGAACCCATAATATCCCAAACTCTCAGTTGGCAGCAGCATTCAGTAGCACTTCAGTGCTCCTCTTGCTTCCAAGTGAACAGTAATTGAGTTACTCCAGAGAAGAATGAAAGGGCTGGCCAAAACCAGGCATAGGCATATAGTTTAGGAAGGCAAACTAACCAGGAACGGATAGCTGGCAGAGCGATTATAAAGACTTCTACTGACTGGTAATATCTGTCTGTATTCCCTGTCCTAGAGGAACTGAACACCTCTCTTAAAATCATATATGACACAGAGGCAGAAGCTGTCACCATTAAAAACAGGTAGTCTAGGGATCAGTTGTGGAAGTTCTTAAACAAAGGGGAAAATCAGCTGGCCATTTCATCAGAAATCTCTCCAAGCCTTCACAAGAAAACACCTAACCTCTCACTGGTACAATTCCTTCTAGAACCATCAGTACCCACTGCCCGTCTCTACGCTTGAGTGACATTCACCACTTTTTCCAAAGCTAGATGTCACATTTTGAAGTCAATTTAAAGTTCATTGACAATGGCAGGTTTGCAGCCCTAAATCTGAAAGGGGGCAGTGTTGTTTAACCAGAAAGTGGTGCTGCCTGTCACTGTTAATTACAGCTCTTCCTACTGGGGTTTTTACAAGAAAGTAGGCCAGCAGGAAGTGTCATTATATTACAGCCTGTGGCTCCATGCATGTGTTCCTAAGCTGACAGTCAAGAGATGTCCTTTCGCCTTTTTCACTGTGCTTTTCAATATGAAAAACAAACTGCTCAGATTGCATAAAAGGGTGAAATATGCTATTGCATGCATCTCATAGAGGAGAATAATACAGGTGCATAGAAAGCAGCTTCCTATTGAGGCAACAAAAACAGTTCCTGGTGTGTTCATGTTTTCTGATGTTCCTTTTCAATTTATCTAGTAAAGCTTATAAAGACTATGGCAATGAAACTTAGTTGTTTCTCACAGCCTCCATATTAAAAAAGAAGAGACTGATTAGCTGACTTACCAGGTCATAAGGCTATGAGGGACAAAGGAAGGGAGGAATAGCTACCAAGGAGAGATATACTGTGAGCTACCCACTCAAAGGGAAACAGCTCAAAACAAAGAAGTATGAGCTAATCATGACACCTCCTATCCCCCTGTCTCACACCTACATAATCCCCTCAATATGCATGTTGAATTCAAGAAGAGACTTTAAAACACACTATCATTTCAAAACATTAATGGGATATGAAAGAAAGATACATATCAATATGGAGTAGACTTTGTCACTGTCAAGCAAGGGAGGAAAAGTTTCAACAGTCCTAGAAAAACATGATCGAAGCTCACCAAGCACTTGAAGGTACATGTGGTCTCTAAGGTGCTGTCACTTTCTCTGAAACGGTGACCAATGAAATGGATTTACTCACTTGCAAATTCTCTTCCTAGTAAAGAGCTACCATCAAACTATAGTACTTTCTAGACTGAGTTCCACATCAACTGCATCAATGAAAACATTTCAGGCACTTAACTGATTGCAGGCAAATTTTTCAGAATAAACACTATCAGTCAAGGTTTAGATCAATGAAACCACAGAAAAAAATCACTTAGAGTTTGAGAAGTAATCTGAAAATGAGCCTTCTGTAACCTTAAGTATTAGAAGCCCTGCATTTTTCATTAATTAAAAAAACAGCAGTAAAAAAGTCCTAACACACACACAAACCCCCCAAACTATCAAAGAAACATCACACACTCAGTTTGAAAGCAATTACACCCAAAACACCCAAAACACACTGAATTACACCCAAATCACCATTATAATTCGAGTAACTTAAGATCACTGTACCTGTTAACTTTCCCCAACAAAGACTGCAATTCTCATAGAACCATTTACTTACTATTTTGACCTATACAAAAGGTATCATTCCAGTTTAATGAGCATAATTTTTGGTAGACAAAAGAAATGCTTGGCTTTATTTCTAACAAAAACTGAGTCATCACTGCAGTCTAACACCTTCCACAGAGTAAGTTTCAACTGCTTTTTTTTGTTTATTTTAAATTTTATATATACATATATTTTTGTTGTCATCTTTTTAATTTTCCACAGCAAGAGGATTAGTGATTCATTTTCAAGACCAGTTAGGTTCCTTATCTCCTCTCATTTTTATCATTACAGCCCTGAGTTAGATATTGCTTAAAGATGTTTACAAAAAATCATTTAGGAAATAATAAGAAAACCATTTAAATGAATGAATCTCTGAATGGAGCTTTGGAGGCCTGACAAATTTTGTAAAAAAAATTCCATCAGAAATTGCAGTATCAGTGTAAATTAAATTTTAAACTCAAAACTATGGCCCAGATAAAGTAGCATTTTAAATATGCTACAAAATAAACCCCACAGTTAATGCGATAACAGCCGATTACTCAAATCCCAAACAGAATTGAAACATCACATTTGAACATGAAAAACATGTATTAAGTACCGTGAACACCCAGTAAGAAGAGTTCTTACCTTCATAGATAGCTTTGAAGCCTTGGGCACTGACAGCAAAATCTGTGGTGAAACAGAGGGTGAGGATAGATCCTGTGCTCACAATAGATGATGGAAGCTGAAATCCAGATAACCTGTGCAATAAGAAGGCACAAGTTACTAACACTTTTTATAATAAAGCCCATCAGTAGATGTGATGAACATTATGATAAACATAATGTTTTTACATCTGAACTGCAAACATATTATGGGCTTTACACTAATGCATCTCTAAATATTCACTGCAAAATTTCAAACATTTCCTTGACCTTTAAAACCCTTCTATGTTAACACACCTATGAGCTCTCCAGAAAACAGGAAAAGAAAGACCTGTTTGTACCTACTAAAGTCTTGGGGGGGAGGTTGGTGGGTTTTTTGGTTTTGTTTTTTGGTTTTTGGGTTTTTTTTTGTGACAGGACTAATTTTAAGATGAAGACAGGTAAATTTAGGACACCTAGAAGTAAATGCTCAGGCCTTGACTCACTCAGAGATACTTCCTACAATTTGACATAGCTTAGACTATCCTGCCTATCCTCCAGGTGCTGCTTCAGAAAAACCATGGATGTCATGTTCAGTGTGATAAACATTAACTGACTAGAAAACAAACAAAACCACTACACTTCCATGTAAGAGCTTCAGAATAAATTACCTTACATATCCTCTCTTACTACTAGTCTTACTTTTACATACAAAATGGAATTTTTGATAAGATGTAATTACATTGCAATATTGATTAGAAGACAATTTTCCAAGATCTGCATATTTTTAAGGGTAAAATTGATTGAAAAAAAATGTTTTGATCCTTTACTGAAACATCACTAAACACAATTTGTTAGATCACTGACACTAGTGGGATGGTTTTTTAATTATTAATTTCTCATAAGTAAGATATAAGACAACATTACTTTCCCACAAAAAAAGAAACTATACTGGCAGCTTAGCTAATCACTAGTTAATTTCTGTATTGTTAAATAGGGATATGTGATAGAGTATGTATAGAATAACCCTCTGAAAACCAGCTTTTGTTCAAATTTCACCCTTAAAGAGCTTCTTAGACATTGAAACAGATCATTAAAAAACCCAAATAAACAAACACAAAAAGCCCACCACAAAAAAGCTTTTTTTTCATATCTAGGTGGTTAAGACAATCCGTGTCTTAAAAAACAAACAAAAAAACAACAAACAAACAAAACCACAAAACACCTTGCCCTTGAAATTTATGGTACAATTAAGTTACAGTTCATTAACTGGAATCTAGAACTACAGAAGAGAAATAACTGTAAACAAAATACTAGCAGAGCAGTGTCATTAAACTGGATTTTTTTTTCCAAAAATATTTTTATTAAAGACCACTTTCATTTATAAAAACACATAAGAGAAATTCCATGCTTCAATTACACTGATTGGGTGGTTCCCCATCTCTTGCCAATTTTGAGCTTCGGAAAACAAATAGAAGATTCAGAGATCAAACCAAGAAGACCTTTAAATACAGATAAAGGCATACAGTCAAGGCAACATAAATCAGCAAAAAGCTTTCTGCAATTTCTTCCTTTCATTTTAAACAACATTTTCTCCTATGTGGTAATTAGATGTTTGCTCTAATCTTTTTACCTTCTGTGTACTTGTCAACCTAATATTCCTATTCTTTTCCACCTCATTTATTCCAATTCCAGAAATAACCGGGTTGATTTTCCCCTCAGTCTTCAAACTGCAGAACTACCATAAGGCTTGCCACATTTTATGTTCATGCTTTTGTATGTTCTCTCACCTTCACTAGACACTGCAGTTTTTAGGGAAATGTGCCTCTTGTTCTAGTTTATAAATTAGAGTGGTTATTTCTTTTGCCCTACATCTGGAGTGTACTCTCTGACAGTTCATTATTACTTTAGGTTTCTGTTTTTTGATCTTACTTATATGTCTCTGTCTCTTTGAGAAGTGTTTCAAAGAGTTCTTGTTTTAAGGGATGGGCTTTGGGGTTTCTTTGATAGCACCACAGTATTTTCTGTATCTAAGATTTCTTGCTTATTCACAGGAAACTAGCATGCATTGTAGTGGAAAGGGAAATCAGCTCAGGTCAGAAGCAGCTAGTCTCAACATTTCACACTACATGGGAGAACTAAAGAAGGACCCCACAATAAAATTACCAAAAAAAAAAAAAAGTTAGATTAGTGCAGAACTACAAAGATTTCGCTCCCTCATTCCTGTTTTCTCCAATTGGTCTGGATTTGGTTCATATAAATGAACTTATCTGAATCATGAGTGGAAATCCTGAATTCTTGGTATGATTTCTACACCAACCTGCTTTGGTTCTGTTCTAAGGGTCACTCCTACAATATGGATTCTTAGGAGCCAAATAAATCTTTTTCTATAGCATTCTCCTTGAAATACCGAAGATCATTTTTTAAGCTGACATTGCATTTCGCGTTAAAGGAAAAAAAAATACATTCTTTTATACCCTAAGTCATTGTGCTTAAAGATTTTGCAGAATTACAGGTGTGAGAGACTGGAATGTTAATGGTTAATGACTTAAAAACATTCTTGTCATTTGCAGAGGCAGCAGGTGCTTTGCCAGGCCAGGTTTGCACACTCACCCACGCAAGGCAGACAAGGAGAGTTATTTGTGTGCTGGGTTTTGAGCCAGGTGAGGGAGAAGGAAGGTAAGAAGCAGGCCCTGCAGAGGCAGAGTAGTGCTCTTTACCAATAATGTCCTCCTGTTTTACAGCTGGCACAGTTCTAAAACTGCCCCCCATCTATCTTCCCTGAGGAAGGCATTGGACATTTACACTCACAGGGGATGTTCATACGTAGGCCTGAAGGTATTCATCCCTTCTGATGGGGCATAACTGCCTCAACCATGCTGATATGAGAGGCAATGTCTCGGAAGTTGTCATAAATCAAGGACTCCAGAAGCATGCCCAAACTCAGTTTTGGGGGCTTCCAGCAGAGAGCCGTGCCAGACCTGCAGTGCTGCAGTAGTGTAAAATGCCCATCCCCAGGGGCAGTACCTGGGCTTTCCACTTAAAGCTGAAGTTAACACACTGGACTGGGGCTTATCCACAGCTGCTCTCAGCTTCTGCTACCTCACAGCGTGGGCTTTCCACAGGCTGTGGTTTCTTCAAGAAACATCCTCCTCTTGCTCCACCAGGGCCTCTTCCGCAGGCCTCAGGGGATCTGCTCTGGTGCCTGTGGCACCTCCTCCCCCCGCTTCTTCCACACAGTGAGACCTGTTTCCCTCACTAGTTTTCCGCCTTTGTGGTGTTTTCTCTCCTTTCTTACATGTGTACCCCACGGTGCCCTCACCCCAGCCATGGCTCAGCCGCGCCTTGCGGTGGGCAGTTAGATCCGGCTGGAACCAGCTGTGGCCAGCTGGAACTGGCTGTGTCTGGCTGGAACTGGCTGTGTCCAGCCGAAACTGGCTGTGTCTGGCTGGAATTTGCTGTGTCCAGCTGGAACCGGCTGTGTCCAACTGGAACCGGCTGTGTCCGGCTGGGGCAGCCCTGGCCTGCCCTCAGGGAGCCACCACAGCCCCTGCTGGGAGCCCGGGCACCCGCACCCTGTACAGCCTCTATGATACAAGCAGAGAACACTGCAGTGCACTTCAATTTATGAATTAAAAAGTCAAATAATTAATACGTTATCTTCCTAATTAGTAAGTAGAATCAGTTTAAACTACCTGAATATCTGGATGGAAGAGAAGCTGCAGCAATTATTTACAAGAAGGTGGTAACTCCAATTATTCCACAGAAAACAGCAGCAGTGCTGTGACAGCACATTTACAGGACACGTATCTGTAACATGACCTTTTATGAAGCCACTTGCTGTCAGCAGTGATAAGACTTACCCACAGGGTAAGACACCAAATGGTACTTAAAGCCAAAAGATCAGCACATCCATTCCAAAAAACCAGGCTTTTACCTGCCACATGTGGAATCACAGAAGCCTTATCTTAATAATTTACATTCATTCTGTTGCCTAAAGGAAGTGGAGATTTAAAACCAGAGATAGCATCTCATACATAAAGGTAGCAGAAGAAGTTACTATAAGATTAGTACAAGATCCATAATTTATAGTTGATTTTCTATCACAGAATATAAATATATATCTAAATTATATTTAGTCCCGCTGCCCCCAGCCTTCACTTTTTTCTTTAAGTTACAGAAAAAAAAAGAAGATAAAGAGAGCAAATTGTTCACGCTTAACTAAAAATAAATTGCAGGAATTATAATGTTAATATTTTGCTAGTAGAGGAAGGTTCCTTTTTATCCAAACTCATCAGGTTCATTCAATAAGCAGAAATAAGCTACAAGCTGAATGCTTTTGATGTATTTGGCCTTGAGGGAAAGCAGTTGGTTTCTCTGGGTACCACCAAAGAGCCACAGCAGCAAAGGCTCGTGTCTGCTGTGGGAACGCTGATGGTGCACAGCGGCCTGTGACCACAGTTTGTGAGTCCCTAAGGGAGCAGAAGCCCATGACATCACCTGGCCAGCACCACATCAGCACACAGCCGGGAGGGAAACTGCAGAGGTGGCAGCTCCCAGGTGCAGGAGGTGGCCCCGGGGGCTTCCAGGGGCTGCAGCTGCTGGCAAAGGCGAGGCTGCCAGCAGGCTCCAGTGGCTCCAGCCTGGTGGGATCACTGAGGAGAGAGCGCTTTCCAGAGCACTGGCTGCTGCTGGATGGGCCTAGTGGGGTTGTTACTAATTTTCCTAATGGGAAATCACAGCACTTCCCCACAGTCACAGGCACCAGCAGAGGAAAACAGCCAGTTCATGTCTCAGGGTCCTGGTAGTCACTAGTGACTAGTCCTGGTGACTGCTGAATAAATGAACCAATGGGCCGCAGCACTGTGCTATGGTCATGCAGAAGTGCCTTCTATTTTCTTATTATTTCTACCTACTGCACAAAAAATGCAGCCACAGAAATGGTTTCATATTTGTCTGTGATAAATTACATGGAATGAAAACATTAGCTAATATATGATAAAACTGGATAAAAACAAAGCAATGCTGTAGAGTGCCAAAAATCAGTGATACCATAAACCATTACTGCCAGAGGACTAAAGGTAATGTTTTACCTTTGAAAAAATTAAGTTATTTCACTTACTATAAAGCTGATGACTTTTTGTGCTTGAGAAAAAAAACCAGCTCAAATCTTTAAGTAAAGTCATGTATTCCAGGTTACTTGACTGCATAACCAGAAATTGAGTCAGGAAGACAAAGACCTTTCAGGGATTTTTTCACCCATGTCTTGTCAAACAGTTTAAGATGTGTTCTTAGAAAACATTTGCTCTAGTCATTTTAAGCTTCATTGAGTGAGTTATGTCTGTTTACACTCACATATGGATGTCACATCAGTCATCTTTTTACTCCACATGAGTGTATATAGGTATCAGTTATTTTACACAACTTCACTTATGAAGCTAGCTTGCATTTCCTGTGTCAGAAGGCTTTAGAGATCCACACCAGGCTGGGAACAATGTTACTTCAACAAACCATTGTTTCAACTTCAGAATAAATGAGGATGAATTTTATGTGAAATTTTGTTTTACAAATCCATTATAGAACATCCATAATGCTGAAAATTATATTCTTGATCCTGCTTGTGAGTTGTTTGGAAATGAAAAATGTACTAAACTCTTTAGCTGGGAAAAAAGCCCCTAAAAACCAAACAAAAAGAACCACAAAAAACCAAACCAAACAAAACAAAACAAAACAAAAAAAAAAGCCCCACCCAAATTAACTGGAACTCACAAACCCTCAAAACCCTATCAAAGGAAAACAAATTGTATTTTTCGCCTGTACTAAAAGAAATTTAGACAGTGGGAAAGTCTGTGAAAAGGACTCTTTTCACAGGCCAGGTACTAATAAACTGAAAGATCACCCACATTTCCACCTCTCTAGTTTTTATAGGCTCACTTTATATTAGAGTATCATGGCACCTCCACAAAAACCAGTGCCAGGAAGCCAGTGTAAATGGAATGATAACAAGTGGCTTAGAAGCCCTGCAACACAAAAAAATTGCCTAAAGGGGGGAAATACATCAATTTCTGGAGTGTTTTAAAAACGTTTTTACAGACTGGATTACAGTAGTATTTCCAACTGAAAAATCCCCTACTCCAACCTTTTTTGGTGGTTCCACTTTAGTCAAAGGCCTCGAGGCAAAAGCAAATGTCCTAGCAAATATCTGAATAGATACAAACAGCCTGTTTGTCCTTAGCAGGAATAGGGAGATATCTAAAAAATATGTTACTGTCCAAATATGACTATATTTAACAAACAGTTACATGGTGTTCAGTGTTCCTTCTGTAAGTAAGATTAAATATTTGTGCCCAGAACTTTATTGTAGAAATGTGTGAAGCTGCAAAGCTGACCTATGATACACAGGAAAATGTGGAATACCGACATGGCTTTGCAGATTTTTAGCATCTGTTTTGCCCAGGCTGGATGCTCTGGCTTTTTTTTTTCCTTTTTTTTTTTTTTTT